>CM035414.1:8520683-8800683 GCA_020310875.1 Ceratopteris richardii
CTCTCTCTCTCTCTCTCTCTCTCTCTCTCTCTCTCTCTCTCTCTCTCTCTCTCTCTCTCTCTCTCTCTCTCTCTCTCTCTCTCTCTCTCTCTCTCTCTCTCTCCCCACGCGCCCTTCGTTCTCGAATGCGAGCCACACATTTTCTCTCTCTCTCTCTCTTTTCCCACGCCCCCTTTGTCCACCGAAAGCTAGCCAATAACTCTCTCTCTCTCTCTCTCTCTCTCTCTCTCTCTCTCTCTCTCTCTCTCTCTCTCTCTCTCTCTCTCTCTCTCTCTCTCTCTCTCTCTCTCCCCAGGCCACCTTTTTTTTCCCTAAAATAGCACAAATTTTGGCATCAATTTTTTTTACGACCGCTGAAATTCACAATAGTAACTTTAAATGTTGACCTTTTCTTTCACTTTCTCTTGTGTGGGTGAAAATTGGGGTTTGCTTACCCTCTCTTTCAAACAGACTTTATAGCATTGCCATCCTTTTTTGTGAGGTGAGTATTCGTTCCTCCTTGCTATAAATGCAGCTCATCGTGTTCGTCAGTCTTACATCTGCCGAAGGCCTACTCTTATCCTCTCTCTACATCTCCTCTGCCTGTCCTCCCTCTGCATATCCTCTCCAGCCCTACCATAAACCCTCCTCATCATCCTTCTTCCACTGCGCTTCGCCCGCACCACCCCTCCCCAACCCTCTTCCTACCCCTCCTAACGCGTTGTCACCTCCCCCTCCTACTCTCCATTACTCCAAAGCCATACCATGGATGATTCCAATGCTCCTGAGGACCCCTCAGATTTCACCCTGTCGGCGCTGCATACGACACTACCAAATTATTCTCCCCCAGCGTCCGCAGCACCTGATATTCTTGCCATTGACCGATTTCCTCAGATTGATCCCATCTCTCTTGATCCTATGTTGTCAATCCCTCTTGACCCCCACACCAATGCGTCGTCTGCTCCCCCATGCTACTTCCGCTCTGACCATTCCAACCTATTCAGTCCCATCAGATTCCACTGCTTTATATTCTCCACCTTCACTACCTCGAAATTATTCTCCTTCTCCTTCCGCTTCTCAAACTTCGCAAGCTAATTCCCCTTCAGCCAATTACGTGCGCCTTTTTCATCCTCCAGATCTGGATCTACAAATTCGCATTCATTTATCCTTACCCTCTGTCGAACTAATTCGTCTTTTTTGTGAAGAAAATCTCCATCATGCGGGTCTCTGGGGATTAGCCAATGTTCTTTTGAATGATCCGCCCACTCATTGCGATGTTTATGAAGCTCTGCGTCTCTTTCCTCATTTCTGATCAGGCACTCTCTCCATTTCTACCATTGTGGAGGGTCTCGGATCCTCTCTACTAAACTTCCATCCTCAACCTTTCTTATATTCTGGATTGTCGCCCTCTACCACCATTGATTTTTGCTGAGATCGTTTTGACTATAGTGCCAGATTCTCCATACGCATGATGTCTATACTTAATTCGTTCATTTTTTTCTTTTTACTTTGTAGCCCCACCTCTTCCATCCCATGGTCCGATATTCGCATTGCTGATCCCCTTTTTTGCTTCCTCAACAACCGTCCATACCCTTACGCCGCCCTAATCTATGGATCCTTGCAATTGCGGTCCCGTCGCCTTCATGAGGCTCTGACTCGGGGCTCTAAATCCTTCTCCATCTACTATGCACCGTTTCTCGTTTGGATATATCAATTACCATCGCATTCCTCAGTCAACATTCATCAGTCACATCCTTCCACAGATACTCCCACTATTCTTCAGTCCCCTCAGATTCCACCAAGGCATGTTAGAGCCGGTAGCACGGAGATCTATCAACCATCCATGTCCAACCTCCCTCACTCCCCTCACATCTCCATTGACTCAGCTTCCGCTTCAACCCCTATCTCCGCCGCCAATGATATACCTTCAATTCCTTCGCAGTCCTTCTCTCAGAATCTCCCATATTCTCCCAATAATGTGAACCTTCCTAACCCCGTACCTCCTCCTCCCGCTGTCTCTTTCCGGCCGCTCATTCAAACCCAGCTCAATCCCAGCAACCCAACCACTACCCCCCCTCGTCCTCCCATTCCCATTTCCTTTCCACCTCCCACTATTGTAACACACACCCAACCCACTCCATCTACTCTATCGGCCAACATTCTTGTTTCGCCTGCAGCTGACCTCCCCCCTGCCCCCTCATTTTTAAATTTACTCCGCGATGCGAGTGCGATTGTTGTTGGCAGTGCTAACGCATCAAAGGTGTCCTTGGATTCCATCTCCACCGTTGCTTCCATTCATCAACAATATATTTCTACAATTGATCACATCAATAGGATGGCCACATCTCAATGGAAATGTCTCCAAGAATCGGCCCGCTTACTCAAAGACGAGCAAGATAAATATAGAGATATAGCTAATTCTGCAACAAAAGCATTAGCTGATCTTCAAAATCGCTATTCCTTAGGTTTAGCGTACGTGAATCGACACACAAAAGATCAAGGCAAGGACTATTCTTGGGGATCCTGGGGTAAGCAAGAGAAGCATAGTCTAAGTGAATCAAGAGAGAGAAGTGCAAGAGACACACAGTGTGCGACGCAGAGAAGAAAAGTGCAAGGTGTGCATGAAGAGTGACCAAGGAAGTGTGCAGAGGAGTGCTAAGCTTGTCCCCCAAGGATCCCAAGGTCTTACTGAAGTGTGTGTGTGCCGACAGAAGGTATCCATCCCTCCCCCTTAGTGGAAGCTTGGTGCAAGGTGTGCACAAGAGCCGGCTTGCAGAAGGTGGAGGCTTGGTGCAGAGGAGGCCGGTAGCAACAAGTCCCTTGGGTATTTGGTATTTTGTAATTGAGCACTTTGTGGGATTTTGCACAGAAGCATTGGTTGTATTGTGCTTCAACCTTGTATTTGTCTTACTGTAATCAATCGACAGAGGCTTCCAGTGTGTATTTTCTCTTCTGGTCTTCCCCTTTTCTCCTACAAACACTCAAACCCCTTCTTGTCTAAGAATCCCCCAACAAGTCATGATAAACGTAATGAAAGACTTCCATCTTTCATCTTCCCTCAAGCCATTTAACATGTTAGTAAACTTTATATCCTCACTAAGAGATGCATCAATAGAGGCTAATGCTTCAATAAGAGATTTTACCTCAAGAACATAATCATTAACTCATTGTCGTGGCTTCTTTTTTACTCTTGTCAACTCACCAATAAGTTGTGTTTGCCTCGCTCTGTTGGTAGTTGCAAATAACCTTTCTAGAGACTCCCAAGCCTCGCTACTAGTATTCAAACCTCTTATATGCCCAAGCATAGTATTGGAAACTGTTTGTGATATAATAAACGGAACTCTTTTGTCTCTTTCGATCCATTCTTGCTCTTGCTCGATCCGCTTGTGTAGGAGCTTCTGGTAATACCGGATTCACTTCTGTACCTTTTATCAATCCACAAAGACCTTTAGACATGAGATAAGACTCCATTCTAAATTGCCACATGGGATAATTTCTCCCATCTGATAACTTCTCAATTGATGCACTCAAATCTGCCATGTTGACTTGTTGTAAACAAAGAAGATAGTTCAATAAGTTGTATGAAAGATTTGATAAAAAAAACAAAAGCTCTGATACCACAATGTTGTGTTTACAAACTTGTAAACATCAAAGTACACAACTAAACATGATGAGGCCTCCCAAGATCTTCAAAACACCAACCAAATATTTCCAAACTTCAAAAAAAAACTTTCCTCCAAACTTTCAAGAAAATGAAAATAGGTCACTATAGCAAAATAACCACCAGAAACTCTCTGAGCAGAATTAGACAAAATTAATCATATATCCTGAAATTACACTCTGAGTATCATGCTTTAGAAACAAAAAATGTCAAAAAACGTGGAGTATAGCTCCCAAACCAAGAGCTTGAAGTCAAGGTAAGAAAAAGCTTGCAACAGCAAGGTATGACTAACTGTCTGAATTGAAAACTAATGTAGAGAAAGAAGAACCCTTCACGATATATGACAAATATTGATATGGATAGAAATTATGAGAGCTAAGAAACTCCTCCAAGTGAAATCACTCAAAAAGACCTCATAATGACTGAGATATGGAAGTTTGAAGAGAGGTATGTCTCTGATGAGGCACCGGATAGACACAAGAAAGAAGATCTGCAAACACTCCTACTTTCGCGGCGTTTTCTCATTGAAATTTGTACAAAACCTGATCTACTTATATAGTATACGTTTTAAGCTTCCCAATGCAACACGAATCACTCAATTTCGACACCTACACTAAGAGAACCACTCTTTTTATTGAGAGGTTGTCAACAGAAGCGCCTTCCTTGTCTAAAAATAGACATCTCTCCTTTCCTTCTTACTTTTATCTACTTTTATCTAGTTTTGCTCTAAATTTGGAGATCTGAATGCCTCCACATGTTATTTTGCATTACTAATAAGATCCACAAGCTTCCAGATACCATTTTTAATAATTAATAAAATCCACAAGACTACTTTCGAGCTTGTTTTTATGTAACAAAAATTTGGTGTAGCCCAAGCACGAGCACCACCTCCTTTACTTATCGATCCGCAAAGATGTGAGGAGGATATGAAGATAATTTGTGAGAAATTGTGGTGAATGTGAGTCACAAGCATGTACATGCACACACACATGCACACAAGGCAAGATCAAAGAGAGGAACAATGGAAAGCTTCAATCGCACAAGCACTCTCTTACAAAAGCTTCAATCTCTACTCAGCCAACTATCTAAGAAGCTAACCTCCAAAATGAGCTCTCTAGCTCTTTTTATAGCTTTTTGACTAGTTTTGGCACTGTCCAAACTTAGTGTCCGGTCTAGTTAAAAATTAGTTTCCAGAGCTTATTTGGGGGCCAAATAGAATCAGAAAATTATGAAAATTGATATGTAGGTACTTGTAGTACTCCTCAAGCTTGAGGACTCCTTGACTTGAAAAAAATGGAGTTGCAAAAATGTGAAATGATATTTACAATGGTTTTTAGTGATCAAAATCATTGTTTTCATAGGGGTTTCTTCTGAAAGTTTAACATACACTTCTTAGAGCTCCCTGCATGCTCCTTCTTCTTGTGTTTTCACTTCTTTGATGCATTCTCATGCCTTGTGCTTGACCTCGAATGCCAACACCAGAGTTCTAAGAAACCAATCATGATTCTGAGCCTCTCAAATCTGCACTTCTTTCATTAACAAAAAACTTTCAAAACATCGCTCATCTAACAAATGAAGGTCATCAATCCAAGCATGCAAGGATTCTTCAGGTAATAGTTTTTGCTCATTACCACCAACAGTCTAGAAACTACAAGTTCTATAGGAGTAGTGGTCTCAATCCCATAAGCCAATTTAAACGGTGTATACCCAATAATGAATTTATAAGTAGTCGGATACACCCATAATACAACAGGCAATAATTGATCCCAACATTCGGGACAATCAATAATGAGTTTCTTTAACAAGGTCAACATATAATAGTACTAAAGTTATGGGTACTATGGAAAGACTGTGTGAGGGTCTGAATCAAGTTATTAGCAAAGTGGGTGCATCAGTCAGATACAATTTCCAAGGGAAGACCAAAACATGGGAAGAGATCTCAAGTTAAACATTTAGCAATCACCAAAGTTGTTAAACATTCGGGTGTTGTTAGTACTTTTGGCTAAGCCATTAGCTCTCAGATAATAAGGGGTACTGAATTTATGGGTAATATGGAAAGACTGTGTGAGGGCCTGAATCAAGTCATTAGTAAAGTGGGTGCATCAATCAGATACAATTTCCAAAGGAAGACCAAAACATGGGAAGAGATCTCGAGTTAAACATTTAGCAACCACCAAAGTTGTGGCCAACTTGATAGCCTAGGCTTCAGCCCAACACATAGTCTGTGCAGGTAAGAATTTGCCGATTATTGGTAAGGACCACAGCGGGAGTGATTGTGTTGGAGAATTCCTCTCCTATTCGCAATGGAAAGTGTAGAAGACCTTCTCACAATCAAGACTTTTACCAACAGTTGAACCTTCAAATGAAAACTGGTACCAAGTGAAAAATCCAATGAACTTGAAACTTTGATCATGCAAACTAGACACTTATAGTTCCAATGAGCTATCAAACACTCAATTTTGCATTAGTTTTGAGTTCGCAACTCTTTGCCTCAAAACAGGCTACCTACCCACTTAGTTAAGCTGAAAACTAGACATCACTAAAAATTGAATAAGTCATAGAGCATAAAGAATTTGATAAAACTGTTTTAGATAGAGGAAGCACTCAAGATAAGATTTCCAAGGAATGTTTAAAGTCTAAAATTGGATACATATATTGAGAGATATGACTCTCACAAGTAGACTACCGAGAAATGGGTATGTGGTTGGACATAGTCTATGAGAGTGAAGAGAACGAAATGACTCAAACCAAATGAACTAGCTACAAGGGGACTCCCACGCCTTCTTCCTCTGATCTTGAGTGTCCTCCCTTGCTTCTTTTTTAGCCAAATGACCATGAGCTCTGATGATGAGTTTGAGAGGTCTTCTCCATAACTTCTTCACTACTTTGGACAGCCACTCCTCTTATAGTTCAGTTTTTGGATTTGATTCTCTTTTGATTGATTCTCTTTTGGCCTCCACTACTTGCTGAAGTAAATGCTTCCATTTTTCATTTTTGTATTTTCCTTCTACTTGAAGAAAATCCTTTTTGCAAAAATATATACGACCTTACTTCTTTATTTTTAACACTCCCCCTCAAGCTCACATGTGAGCTTGCACCTTCAGCCATATCTTGCAAGTTGATTTCATCCTTGAACCTCTTTAGCTTAGAAGCATCTAAGGACTTTGTAAACATGTCTGCAACCTAGTCATTAGTTCCAATGAACTTTATATCCACATCCTTGCTCAAAACTTTTTCTCGAACATAATGATAATGCACTTCTATGTGCGTACTTCGTGCATGAAACATTGGATTGTTTGTCAATTGAATGCTTGAAATGTTGTCACCATAAATTAGAATGATCTCTACGTGCACCTCAAGATCAGCCAAGAGCTTCTTAATCCACATAGCTTCACAAGTTGCAAAGGCTAATCCTCTATATTCAGCTTTTGTAGATGATAGTGCAACAGTAGGTTGCTTGTTTGAGCTCACGTGATAGGTTTGCTACCGATCATGAACATATAACCTGAAGTGGATCTTCTATCTTCCTTCGAACTAGCCCAATCAGCATCATTGAAGCCCTTTACCTGTAATTCTTCATCATATCTATAAAACAAGGCATGATTGACTGTGTGCTTCACATAACTTAGCACTCATTTGGCTGAATTTAAATGTTCACTTGTAGGAGCTTGCATAAATTGAGAAAGAACTCCAACAATATAACACAAATTTGGTCTTGTGATCATATCATAGATCAATGAACCTATAATACTCCTGTATGTAGTTACATCATGTAACTTCTCTCCATCATCTGAGCATAGCTTCACATTTGTGCCCATAGGTTGAGTGAGTGGTTTGCATTCACTCATTCCAAATCTAAAAAGAACATCCAACAAGTACTTTCTTTGCATCAAGTAGACGCCATCTTTCCCATCGATTATCTCAATGCCTAAAAATTATTTCAGCTCACCAAGATCTCAAATTTTAAATTCCTTACCAATTTTTCTGTTTATCTCTTGTATTCCTCTAATATTACTTCCTGTTATGATGAGATCATCAACATATATGCAACTATATACATGTTTGCCTTCTTCTTTCTTCATGTAGAGAGAGGGATCTGCACCACTTGGACTATACCCACACCTTGTGAGGTACTTGACCAATCTTTGATTCCAAGCACATGGTGTTTGCTTCAGCACATACGAAGCTTTTTTCAATCTACAAAAAAAATTTGGATGCTTTTTGTCTTGAAATCCAATCGGTTGACTCATGTACACCTCTTCTTGAAGTTCACCATTGAGAAAAGCATTTTTTATGTCAAGTTGATACAATGGCCATCTCTTTGCTGCACTCACTCCCATGAAGGTTCTAATTGTTCCCATCTTTGCAACCGGGTTGAAAGTCTCTTCATAGTCGATGTCATGAGTTTGCTTGAATCCTTTTGCTACTAGTCTAGCTTTATGCCTTGCTAGAGAACCATCAGCATTTCTCTTTATTTTAAACACCCATTTATTTGGAACAATCTGCATACCTTCAGCCTTTGGAACCAGCTCCCATGTGTGATTGTCCTTGAGAGTTTTTATCTCTTCTTGCATAGCTTCTTGCCATTCTTTTTATGTACATGCTTCTTCATATGCATCCGGTTCTTTGTCTTTCACCACCTGTGTCATATATGCAAAATGCTTTGCAATAAAACTATCATAGCTCAGCCTTTCAATTGGATACCTTGCTCTTGAAGAACTCCTTTCATTTCCTTTTGAATATTGCTTCTTCAACCGGTTCAACTTTACCTTTGGTGTAATCACCTCTTCATACTCTTCTTCATTTGCATTTGAATCACTATTTTGGGCAGCACTTTCAGCTTCAAATCTTCCATAACCTGATGTTGGTGATGAGGAATGACTCCTTAGTCTCCCCTTCCATGTTGAGCTTTCTCCAAGTGATGTAGAAGCTTCTGGACCTAACATTTGAGTGCTTGTTTGCTGAAATTCTTCTTGGATAGCACCTCCATAATCTTCACAATCTTCTTCTAGAATCTTCTGTTTCCCTTTGTCTCCAAACCATGGTCTTAGCTCATCAAATACCACATCTCGTCAGACTCGTAGCTCCTTTGTCACCGGATTGTAGCATTTGTATCCCTTTTGCTCCAATGAATATCCAATGAAAATACATTTTTCTGACTTTGCCTCCATCTTTGTCCTTAGTTCTTGAGGGATGTGAACATAACACACACATCCAAAAACTTTGAGATGTGTAAGGTCGGGTTTCTTACCAGAATAAACCTCCTCGGGAGTTAGATTATGTACTCCAGCCGTTGTGCACTTGTTCATCAAATAAACAGCCATACTAGTTGCTTCCACCCAATAGTTTAGTGGCATCTTCATCTCCTTGAGCATGCATCTTGCAACTTCTGTGATATGTCGATTTTTCCTTTCAACTATTCCATTTTGTTGAGGTGTGTACCTACATGTAAATTGTCGCTTGATGCCATTTTTATGAAGAAAATCTGAAAATTCTTTGGAGAAATATTCTCCTCCTCCATCGGACCTCAAGGTCTTTATGTAGCGTCCTGTTTGCTTTTCTACCTCTGCTTTAAATCTTTTGAACATGGAGAACACATCTGATTTTTGTTTTATGCAGAACATCCATACTTTTCTTTAATGATCATCAATAAAAGTGACAAAATATCTATTATCAACCACTGATGGTTGTTGTGATGGTCCCCATACTATTGCGAACATTTGTTTTATGTATGGTACAAGTTTCAAATTATGTAAATACCTTTGGGAAGTCTTCAAATACTTCAAGAAGTCTCATATTTTTCATAAAAGATAGCAAAAATACCACGTGAGTTCTAGAACATGGTGAGTCAAATTAGTGAGTCACAAGGGAGCTCCAGTGGTGTCCTAGTGGGAGGTCGATGTGGCTAGTTCTCAAAGTCCATCAATACTTTGCTTATTTGAGCACTTGAGTCATGTAATATCTCCACCCAAGTGTCTACCAC
Source organism: Ceratopteris richardii (assembly GCA_020310875.1). Lineage (NCBI taxonomy): Eukaryota > Viridiplantae > Streptophyta > Polypodiopsida > Polypodiales > Pteridaceae > Ceratopteris > Ceratopteris richardii. The sequence continues at coordinate 8,530,307 of CM035414.1, forward strand.
GAATTTAGATGTATTAGGAAGGTTTTAGATTAGTTTCCCATGCTATAAAACGAGGAGAGAAGTCATGATCTTGTGGGAAGCCCAAGAGAGTCATATGTGTATCTCTATGCTGATGTAGTTTTGTATGCAGAGATTGCAGAGCTTGCATCTCCCTCATTATATATCTAAATTACATGTTTGATAGCTCATTTGAAAGCTCTTATCGTCTACTTTCATATTGTCAATTTTCATAATCATTGGGTTTGTCAGCTGAGAAATTTAGTTCCAAAGACACCAAAACAAAAGGTAATTGGTTGCAAGTGGGTTTTTAAGATTAAAAGAAATAGTGATGGTAGTGTGTCAAGATATAAGGCTAGACTTGTAGCAAAAGGATATAATCAAACCCAAGGATTGGACTATGAGGAAACATTTAGTCCAGCAGCAAACATGGCAACGGTGAGAACTTTGTTGGCTTTAGCTGCAAGTAAAAGATGGTATATATATCAACTCGATATAAAGAATGCCTTTCTTAATGGTGAGTTAAATGAAGAAGTGGATATGTCACAACCAGATGGTTATGTGGATGCAAAATGTCCTAATCATGTATGCAGACTAAAGAAGGCATTGTATGGTCTTAAACAGGCACCAAGGGCATGGAATGCAAGGTTGGTAAAGTATCTTATGCTGCAAGGATACACAGCGACTCATGTTGATCCTTCACTTTATGTAAAACATGTAGATGACATGTGTGTCTATGTATGCATGTATGTGGATGACTTGTTGATTACAGGGAATGATGCAAAAGCAATTGAAGAGATAAAAGGTAATTTGGGAAAGGAATTTAAAATTTCAGATCTTGGTTTGCTTAGATACTTTCTTGGGATTGAAATTGTGTATGGCGATGAAGGTATGTGGTTGATATAGAGAAAGTATATATGTGATATGCTGAAAAGGTTTGGTATGCAGGAATGTAAATTTGTTTCTACTCTAATGGAATGTAATGTAAAGTTGAGTGCAAAGGAAGGTGATGAGTTGCATGATATGAATGCATATAGATCCATGGTAGGATCTTAGATTTATGCAACAAAAACTAGACCTGATATATGCTATGCAGTGGGAGTATTGTCACAGTTTATGCATGAACCTAGAGTACCTCATATGCATGCAGCGAAAAGAGTGCTTAGGTGTTTGAAAGGTACCATGAACGAAGGATTATTTTATAGTCATGATGCTGATCGAACTCTTAAAGTCTTTAGTGATGCAGATTGGGCTGGAACCAAAGAGGACAGAAGATCCACAAGTGGATATGTGGTAATAGCAAGAAACAAGACATTAACATGGAGTTCAAAGAAATAGCCTACAGTTGCTTTATCTTCTACAGAGGTTGAGTATAGAGGTTTAGCATTGGCTACTACTGAGGTTATGTGGTTTAAAAATTTGTTTTATGACTTGAATGTGCAGGTTGATGTACCACTCATATATGGGGATAACTTGAGCAGCATTCATATGACCTCAAATCCTATTTTTCATGCTAGAACAAAGCATATAGAGGTTCACTATCATTATGTTCGAGAAAGGGCCATAAACAATGAAGTACAAGTTTCTTTTGTGGGAACAATGGATCAAGTTGCAGATATCTTCACCAAATCCTTGGATGGACCAAAGCTTCAAAGATTCAACTATATTCTTGGCATGAAGGAAATACCCTTTGAAACTTGAGGGGGAGAATGTTGCGAACATTTGTTTTATGTATGGTACAAGTTTCGAATTATGTAAATACCTTTGGGAAGTCTTCAAATACTTCAAGAAGGCTCATATTTTTCATAAAAGATAGCAAAAATACCACGTGAGTTATAGAACATGGTGAGTCAAATTAGTGAGTCACAAGGGAGCTCTAGTGGTGTCCTAGTGGAAGGTCGATGTGGCTAGTTCTCAAAGTCCATCAATACTTTGCTTATTTGAGCACTTGAGTCATGTAATATCTCCACCCAAGTGTCTAACACGAATTTAGATGTATTAGGAAGGTTTTAGATTAGTTTCCCATGCTATAAAAGGAGGAGAGAAGTCGTGATCTTGTGGGAAGTCCAAGAGAGTCATATGTGTATCTCTACATTGCTGTAGTTTTGTATGCAGAGATTGCAGAGCTTGTATTTCCCTCATTATATATCCAAATTACCTACTTCTAGCTATATTTTGGAGGTCAATAAACTCCAACACATACATCTGTGTGTATCAAGTCGAGGACATTCCTTGCCACATAGTTGCTCTTCTTGAATGGTTGTCAAGTTTGCTTTCCTAGTTGGCATGCTTCACAAAACTCATGTAGTCCAACATCATTGAATCTTGGAAGACCTCTTACCACTTCATGGTTGCTCATGTCCTTGAGCTTGGGAATGTTGATATGTCCAAACCTTTTGTGCCACAAATCAATTTCAGCAATCCTCTTGTTTCCAAACTGAATGTCGAAAGTGAACATCCTACCTTCTTTCCTTCCTTGAGCAATGACCTTGATCCTTCTTTTGGATTCTTTATAAAGCAACATTTTTCATTGAAGATAATATGATATCTTTTCTCTACCATTTGTCCTACTGAAATCAAATTCTTTGCAATAGTAGGAACATGAAGAACACCATCCAATACCTTCTTATCTCCAAGCTTGATATCTCCAACATGCTCAATTGCGCGGTGAGTTTCATCACCGGTCTCCACACATCTTTTTCCACTTGGAGCTTGTAGCTTTGTGAATAAATCTCCTTGGCATGTCATATGGTTGCTGCAACCTGAATCTATGAACCATTTTTTATCATCACTTCTCAAGTTGTTGTACTCATGCTTCATGGCAAGCATGGTTTGCTTGTCTCCTTCACTTGATGTACTCGCATAGTTATTTTGGCTCCTTTGGTTGCCTCCATTTAGCCTTCCATTCTTTTGCCAACAATCATTTGCATAATGTCCTAGTTTACCACAATGATAACACGATATACCTTTATGAGGATTGTATGGACCTCGACCTCTTCCTCTATTTCTTCCTTGACCTCTTCCATGTGTGTTGTCATTTGAGTTGTCCTTGTTGTACTCTGAGTTGTGTTGGTTGGAATTTGTGTTGTTATAGCTTCTCCCTCTTCCTCTCGAGCCTCCTCTTAAGTTCCTTCCTCTACCTCATCCTGCATATAACATTTGACTATGGCTGTCCTTACCTTTGTTGCCTTCTCCTTCTTGAGCAACCTCTTCATCCACAAGATTTGGTATAATCTCGTCAAATGTTGGTAGAGGGTCTCTGTAAAGAATGTTTGTGATGAGGGGCTTCCAGTTTTCTTCGCTCCTCAAGCAATTGAGGGTTGTTTGGACGATGTCTTCCTCTTCTATTTTGCATCCAAATGATGCTAGCTGACCTCGAAGCTCCTTGATCCTCAATGTATACTCACTAATGCTTTGGTTTGAGCTTTTCTTCATGTTGTTGAGCTCGTTCTTGAGTTGCATCCTCCGAGACCTTGTTGAGGTAGCATACACCTTCTCCAATGCTTCACCAAACCTCCTTGGCTGTTTCTAAGCTTTGCACATGACCAATCATAGTGTTATAAATAACTTGTGAAATGAGGAAGATCGCCCTTCGATTCCTCTCTCACCAATCAGCAAATTGTCTCCTTTGTGTCGGAGTAATGTTGGGATCTTAAAGGTCCACCGGTTGTGGATCATCTCCACTAACTAGACTCAATAAACCTTTACCTTTAAGGTAATTTGTCATTCTATACCTCCAAGACTGAAAATTATCTTTGTCTAACTTCTCAACTTGTTGTCCTAAATCAGCCATTGAAAACTTCCAAGATTGAAGTTTACCTCAAATATGTTGTGGCACTCTTCCTTTGCTTTACGAAGCTCCCCCTTGATTTGTAGCTTCTCCGTTGCTTCACTTTAGTTCCAATGTTTTGCCTCTTCAAACTCTAATGCTCTGATACCAATTGTTGGAGAATTCCTCTCCTATTCACAGTGAAAAGTGTAGAAGTCCTTCTCAGGATCAAGACTTTTGCCAATAGCTAAACCTTCAAATGAAAACTGCTACCAACTCAAAAATCCAATGAACTTGAAACTTTGGTCACTCAAACTAAACACTTATAACGTTCAAATGAGCTATCAAACACTCAATTTGGAGTAGATTTGAGTTGTCAACTCTTTGCCTCAAGACAGGCTACCTGTCCACTCAGTTAAGCTAAAAACTGGACTTCACTAAAAACTGAATAACTCACAGAGCATGAAGGATTTGATAAAATTGTTTTAGACAGAGGAAGTGCTCAAGATACGCTTTCCAAAAAATGTTTAAACTCTAAAATTGGATACAAATATTGAGAGATATGACTCTCAAACATAGACTACCCGGAAATGGGTATGCGGTTGGACATAGTCTATGGGAGTGAAGAGAACGAAATGAGTCAAACCAAATGAACTAGCTACAAGGGGACTTTTGCGCCTTCTTCCTCTGTTCTTGAGTGTCCTCCCTTGCTTCTTTGGTAGCCAAATGACCATGATCTCTCATGATGAGTTTGAGAGGTCTTCTCCATAACTTCTCCAGTACTTTGGACAGCCACTCCTCTTACAGTTCAGTTTTTGGATTTGATTCTCTTTTTATTGATTCTCTTTTGGCCTCCACTACTTGCTAAAGTAAATGCTTCCATTTTTCATTTTTGTATTTTCCCTCTACTTGAAGAAAATCCTTTTTGCAAAAATATATACAAACTTACTTCTTTATTTTTAACAGATTGGACCAATGAAATCCAATCCCCACTTCTAAAAGGGTTCAAGAGGGAGGATGGGTTGAAGAGGAAAAATATGTCGAGGGAGGGGTTGGCCAATATGTAGACAAGGATCACAGGTCTGCATATGCGCATGAACATCATGCTGCATCGTGAGCCACCGAATTCCGCTCTAAAAGAACTTCCAAATCTTCACTCGAATCCAGGTGAGAAAGGAAATCATACACAGATTCATAGTTGCTTATTTTTCTTAGGTACAATAACTATGGGGGAGATCCATTTGGCATGTTCGATAGGGACAATGAACCTAGCATGTAGTAGGCTATCAAGTTCTTCCTTCACTTGTTTGGTATAATGTGGATTCATCCTATAACTATATTGCTTAATCAGATAAACGTCTAGTTTTAATACAACTTGGTGTTGGTAAATTTGTGGATCTGAACCCTTCATCTCTTTGTAATCCCATGCAAATACATGGGCAAATTTGGTTAATAGTGAGAGTAGGTCATGTTTAAAAGTTTCATCCAAATCAGCTTTAATTTTTACTCGTCGGGATTTGCATCATCACCCAAGTGACAGGTGGTCAATTGGTTTTTTGGGACATATGATTGGTGTTCAAGAATGTTATCAACCCCATTGCTCATGTGATGATGTAACTCCACTAAATCCACTATATTCTCAGGACACTTTCTAGTCTCAACCGAACTGGGTTGGATCATACAAGATGCTGGAGACTAGTGATCTAGTACGTGTTGTAAAGCCACAATTCCTAAAGAGAGTAGATCCTGGTTAGTGGAAAGGAATGTTGTTTTCTCATCATCAAAGAGTCTTTCCAACATATGGACAAGTTCAGTGACATGAGGTCTAGTGTGTATTTCACAAGGTTTAAATTCATCAATATGAACAATATATTTTTGGTGATTGCATTTAAAAATGAGTTCATGAGTTGGTAGTCTTGTAGCCCTTTGGGTTGTTTCCGCCAAAGTCATCCAAACAATAAGTTCTAATCTAAACTAGAATTTGAAAGGTCTAGAATGAGGAAACTCATATTCAAAATAATTTCATCGGTTCATGGTTCCATCCTTATTTATTGCACATGGCCATAGTAGCAATGTTGACTCCAGAGTTGCCATCTATTAGAACCTTTGTAATTTTATGATTTTTGTACCAGACCATAATCAATGGAACCACATGGTCGACAGTTGTGTCTAGTTTCAAATGTATCATAGTTGTGGCAAGTGCCAAGATCTGGTCCATGCTGACCTATTGCTGAAATTACTCTCAGATGCCAAGTACTAGGGTTAACAAATATCCGAAGGGTAAAGTGATACGTGCTTTGATAAAATATCACATGCCTTACAATGGGAAGATTCTTCCAATGGTTTATCCAATTGGGCTAATGATTTCAATGCAATTAGTGCTAGCATTTGTATTGCTTAGGAAATCACGAGTGTAGGAGTGGGCAAAACTTGAGCTTCTGCTTTTTCATAGATTGCACAATATACTTGATTCAACCCACAGTTATTCGTAACATGCCCTGTATTTTTACATTTCATGCAAAAAACTTGTTTCAAAATGTCCTCTAAATTTTTTTTTTTGTCTTCATCCATCCTAAATCTTTTGCAAAACCACCAATATTATGTTCAAGTTGCAAAGCCATTTCAATAACAACGTCCAAAGTCATACCCTCAATACACCAAATAATCATAATTTGACACAGTTGTGGGTTGAGACCATCAATGAACCACTAGGTGATAACATCTATTGGTAAATTGGCATTTTCCACAGGAAGTTGTCTGAGATGAGTGTGGAAAATTGTTGCACACTCCTACACACCCTGATTTGGCTTTTGTCTACTATTTTGTAAGAGGTCAAAAATTTATGCTGGATTTTTCTTCAACCAAAATCTTTGCATGAAGGCTTCCTTGATTGCATTATACTATTGGAAATGGTCTAAATCGAATTCCATTAACCACTGTGTAGCTTCATTTACCAACATTGATTGGAATATTTGACCCTTATGCTCATCATCATTCGGGTTATCTAGTACACTGTAATTGATTTCAAATGTGCGGACATGAGCATCTAGGTTGTCATCCAAAAATCTGTCGAATTTGGCATAGGTTACTCTAGTTGGATGCTAACTTCTTTGTCCACCTTGGGTTTGCCATCAATTTGGGGCTGAAATATTCAAGTGCATCCACAATGTCTTTAGAATTGGAAGTAGTAGGCGATGCTTGACAAGTAGGTCATGTTATCCTCCCAGGAATTTCCAAGTTTAGCTATCAGAGGGATTCTAGTTCTCCTATCTGAGGTGCTTTTTTGCTACTCAAAGATCTCAAGAAAATAGTTGCAATTCGTTGCTCTATAGGTGTTCTCCACCCTTCTCTAGTACTAATCGCTTTCACCAATGGGTCTTTTGGACTTTTGTTGATATCTACTACAACTTCTAGTGGAGATTCAATTTGCACAAATTGAGGATTTTGCATCTTTTTGTTCCCAACCAGAACCTCTAGATCGTCTGGTGTTCCACCTAACATCGAAGCACAATCGAACACCGAGGTTTCACCGATCAACACCGAAGAACTTTTTGGTATGTCTTGTAGATCAAAAACTAAGAATGGTGTTGGAGGGGTGACGAACTTGTTATTGTCTTCTCTTTGGGCATTTTGGCTTCACCTACTTTATGCATGGTGTTCTTAAACTATTGTTCACTCGAACGGGATGCTTGTCACTTTTACATTTTGGATTGGATCCACTAGATCACATTACTGGCATGTAGATTATAGCAACCACTCCCCATAAGGATCATCAGTGTTAACCTCTGTCCAATCCAGTAAATGGAAAGAACAGGTTTGGGGGGCTCTTTGGTGACTGAATCTAGTATGGACTAGATCCCTGTGTTTCTCCAACTTCTCAATTACCTTAAACACTCTGCTAGTCACTCAAATTAGAGAATAACTTCTATCTCTTGGATACAAATATCTATCGTACTGCATAGTTTTTTCCATCATAAATGACTTAGGCACAAACACCGAGAATTTCAAACTTCTCAGATGGAGACTTTAGATAGTTCGGTGTACAATCTGATTACATTGGTAGAATCATAAACATAACAAAAAGAATGGAAGAGAACGCAATACACATAACTCAACATATAGTTGAAACTTCTCCAGTAGTGCGACATATTGATAGTCTAGCAGGTCTAATACCTGTCTCTCTCTCTCTACACCGAGAGAGAATTGGTTCTATTAATGTTGCAAATGGTTACAAGTTATTCCATTGATTTGATCAAGACTCTTCACCGAAAAGAAATATAGCTTCTACAAATTGCCTTCTGACGACCTAGCAAACCCAAGAGGAACACGTGCCTAGTGTTGTGCTATGTGGCAAACATCTTTTGGGGATGAGGTCCAAAATAGAGGATACTCTTCCATAGCCCAATCTTGAGCTTACTAAACGCCCTTCTTTCTACACCACCACCTCTTCCTTGGAGAATTCGTGACATCTTATTTTCTTTTCTTTAGATGACAAATCAATGGCACCTAGTGCTCAAAGCTTACCCAACATTGCACAGATAGTGGTAGCTAGGGAGATCCCACAAGATAAACCCTTGGTGGAATTGTACTACATTTTAGGGTCAAATGAAACCTTCTTCCATATTCCCCATAACAAGGGACCAATCAGATTGATATTCATGAATTGAAAAAAGCCCTCTTCTGGAAAGAGGGCATGTAGAAATGGTGCATGGAATTATTTCAATCTCCTTCTGCTAAGATCACTTGCATTCATTCTAGGGGAGGTCACTCTTTGAAAACACTGTGTCATACACATTCACAAACTTGGCACAAAGTATCAAACCCCATTGAAAAAATCTACAACATCTGATTTGACATTGGATTTGAAAGAGCCTAATCCAATAATCCAAAAGCTCGATCTAAGGAGACCTCTTTGACCTATTGAAGTAAGATTGGTGGTGCAAAATATTTTTGATGGAACTAACGATCCCAACTCTCATGAGGATAGATTTCGTCAAATCATAAGGGCTGAAAAGGTGGAGGGTTTCCACTTAGTATCATGCTTTTGGTCTAACATTAAAAGTACATGTGGCCATCATGCAGATTCACTCTACTACCTTATAGAGAACCTTAGGATTCCCCTTGAGCTAAAGACTATTGGGCACCTTCATTGTAGGCATATAAGATGGTGCACCATGTATTGGTCACAAAAGACTTATTGAACACTGTGGAAGGTGTTTGAAATATGTCTTATTGCGACTAGAACTACATAAATTTAGCTAATGCAAGTGGTATTGAGAATGTTGTAAGCTCTACATTTGATGCAATTTCTATTCTGACTATGTGAAGTGCACCCTTAGCACCCCAAACCACCAGAGATCAACTTTAATGGAACGATAAGTATGATAAAGATCAACTTTGATGGAATGATAAATGTCTATTGAGTGTGTCAGTATCCTACACATGCACTCATACAAAATGGCAAAGGATGCTTGGAATACTCTTGCCACACTATATTGGAAAAAAAAATGATGCTGAGGTTGGCTTGTATCTGAAAATAATTTGACAGTGAGAACATGAATGAATGTTAATACATGGATACTTTTTTGTAAGAAATCAATGATTTGAAAGAGAAACTGATTGCTAGGAATCAAGTTTCGACATACAATAAATTTATGTAGACTATGCTTAATCGGCCACTGATTCATATCAAGGTTTTGTTTCTACTCTTTGATTGATAATGAAAAGACAATCCCAATGCTTTGTCATTTGAAGAGCTTGTTTATGTCCTTTCAAGAGAATGGCGATCTAGAGAGACTCTATATGCAGGGCTCACTAGTGCAAAATGGTATGTAGAACTTCGCATAGGCCATGCTTATAAAGCTTTTACAATGCAAGTCGGTATAGATACACATAGTCATGATAAAAAAAATAGTTGAAAAAATATAATATCCAATAATATCTCCTTGGCCAAAAGTCCTAAGGCCCTATCGACGAAGAGTATAGGCCCCTTGGACTCCCTTGAAGGGGGAAATCCCCCCTTTTACACTCCTCCCATGAAGGTTCTATGGGGAAACTATGTGGTGCCACAAGGTCTTTTTTTTGCTTTGAATGGCAACCCAAAGGCCCATAAGTTTATGTACAACCTAACCTCATGGCTAGGCTCACAAAGATCATCTATTACCATCAACTGTAACACATATATCTCATCCAAATTGGAAGTTAGGATTCAAAAAATGTCCTGCTCTGACAATGGATTCTTCTCATAATGGGGGCTTTACAACTTAGAGCACCATGGATCATGTGGTCACTTGATGGTGGAGTATTTAGTACATCTAACACCCCCCTCAATGTCTACTCTAGGGTGAACTACCTCTTTGGTCCAATACCAAAATTTGGAAAATGTTGATGAAGTTTCTCTCTCCCAAGGGCCTTGGCGAATATGTCTCTCTATTCCCTTCATTTGGAAAATAGGTTATCTCAAGGACTCTGTCCTTGATCAACTCATGCACATAGTGATATTGAAACTCTATGTGCTTGAGAATAGGATTTTTGGCATTGTAGCCTCTTGTCCTTGTATTCCTACATGCCCCAAGATCATCCTCAACCATACTACTTCACATGTTGCAATACATGCCATTTTATACTCAACTTCAGTAGAAGATAATGCTAAATTCAATTTCTTCTTACTAATCCAAGAGAAAATCCTAGACCCTAAAGACGAAAAATATTCAAAAATTTATTTTTTGGTATCAATATGCTTTGCTTAATTTGAGGCACAATATCCAACCACAGATGATCCTTCCTCATAGAGAATACCATAATCAATGGTTCATTTCACATTCTTGAGTACTCACATACTTGCCTTCCAATGAGTTTGGCAAGGCTTGTTAGAGAAGATGTTTACTAGTCCAATAGCATAGGAGATTTATGGTCTACTATTGCAAAAGTAGATGAGACTTCCAACTAATTTTGTGTATCTTACAATATGCATTGAAGGTGAAGTATCACCAAGAGATAAGTTTGCATTGACCTCCATAGGTGTAGAAATTGAGTTGCAATCCTCCATATCAAATTCCTTCAAAATCTCTCTTGCATACTTCTGTTGAGAGATGAAATCTTCCTTCGTTCTTGCCACACTTCAAGGCCTAAGCAATAATGCATTAAGCCTAAGTATCTCATTTCAAATTCTTAGCTCAGGGCGTCTTTTATTTGTTGAAGAATAGAATCATCATTTCATGTAATCACAAGGTCATCTGCATAGAGTATAATTAAAATTGTCTTCCCTCTTTTCTTCTAAACATATAAGTTAGCATCAAAAGCACATCTTGAAACCTTTTAGCCCAGATTATGCCTTATTTAACTTCATACCTTGTTCTTTGAATGGGGAGCCTCAAACCCTATTCACTGAGACACATATACCTCCCCCTTGAGGTCTCCATTCAGGAATGCTTGATTTGACATCCATGTGATAGGTTGGTTATCATTTATGTGTATGCACAATTAGTAATACTCTGATAGTAGTCATCCTTGCAATCGGGGAAATAGTCAATCCCTTTGAGTTGTGAGTACCCTTGTGCAACAAGTCTTGCTTTTTACTTCTCCAAAGTAGCATCCACCTTGTACTTTAACTTCCAAAACCACGTAGTTTCGATGATTTTGTGCTTAGGGGGTTGATTCATTAGCTCCCAAGTTCCATTCTTCATAATGGTATTCTATTTGCATGGTAGACCTCCAAGTGTGATCACAGAGTGCCTCTTCCACATTTGTTTGTTCCATTACTTGTTCTTGAATGAGCTCAACCATGAAGGTTGGGTTTACAAGATGGGTGCTCGCCCATCTCTGTTCTTTATTCGCTATGATCACTTTGGTCCATTTGCAATGTCTTCTAGTGATTGTGGGAAGGGCTTTTTAGAATCATAGAGCTACCTCAACCAATATGGAAATGACTTTTTTAGATGGGTGATGACAACTTGGTGACTTTCAAACTCATCATCTAAAGATGATGATTCCTTCTCTTGTGTAGAAGGGATAGCTCTTGGGTCAGATCCATAGTGGATTGCCACTTCACCTAATGATAAAGTGGAAGCTCTCTTTTCCTCCTCCACTATATGTGGTTGATTCTCTTTGAACATCATATCGTGACTCACCATGATCTTCATAGCCTCATGCTCATTAAGCTTATAAGCCTTACTGTCCTCACTATACCCTAAGGAGATCATTTTATCCTTTTTTGTTGAGGCTTGTTTCTCTCCCTATCTAGAACATGCATATAACATTTACTTCCAAATAATTTGAAATGGGAAACATATGGCTTTCTACTAGTGTAGGCCTCTTGTGGAGTCTTCCATCAAGTTAGTTGGTGTAAATTCCATTCAAGATGTAGACAATAGTGTTGATGGCCTCTAATGCAAATTGATTTGGAAAACGTTTTTCCTTCAACATGCACCTACCCATCTCCATGATGGTTTGATTTTGACGTTCTATGGCCACATTTTTCTAAGGGCTATCTATCATTGTGAATTGATGCTTGATTTTTTTACTCTTTCATAAATCTTCAAACTTTGTTAATGTAAATCACCATGACCAGCTGTCCAAAATTTCTTCATCTTCTTCTCTATCTCAAGTTCAACAACTTGAAGCCATTCTTTAAACTTAACAAATCTTGAGCCTTATAGTGAAGGAAGTACATACACATCTTCTTGCTATAGCTATCGAGGAGTAATATGAAGTAGGAAGATCTACCCAAGGCCTATGTATGCATTTTTCCACACAAGTTAGCATGCACCAACTCTAGAGTATAGGTTGCTTTGTTCTTGCTTTCTTCTGGAAGTGCTTTCCTCTATTGATTGCCCATCATGCAAGATTCACATGGTTCCTTAATATCTACAATCGATGGTAGGTGTGCAACCCCATACCCCTGCAATGCATCTCCTTTAGTACAAGGTATCCAATATGTACAAATATCTCATGCTATCACTTACATGTACATGGATGTAAGAGAAAATAACTCATAAAAGTTGTTCCTCCTTATGCCAACCCCAACAATGTTTTTATTATTGTCCATAATCTTTGCTCCTATCTTGTTGAAAGATACTTCATGACCTTGATCAATTATAGAAGCTATTGAACACATAATTTTTTTATTTGTGGGACATACAATAAGTTTGAAAGGTTTTTGATATCCCCATTAGAGTTAATGAAAGAAATTTTACTTTGCTCTGTACAGGACATCTTGAATTATTTCCTACCTTTACAATGTTGGGTTCTTTAGGAGTTTCTAAGGAACTCTAAAGGTCGTTTTTGCTCATCATGTGATGAGAGGAACCACCTATAAGTCATATATTCCTCAATCTTTAGCCAAAGAGCATAACCCATCTATCGTAACAAAAACATCAAACTTGATTTCTACAATGTTGGTAGACTCCTTGCCCTTTTTGAGAACTATTCTTCTCTACTGCCTTCCTGATCCAATAATTTTGAATTCTATGGAACTTCCTCTTGTAGTGAAAGCATTCTCCCTTTAGCTTCTTTTTGTCTCCATCTTTTGAAAAGTCCAGTTTTCCTTCTTTTGGCATTTGTTATCAATGGAGCATCTCCTCTCTTGCCACCACTCCTTATCTTGATCCATAGCTCCTTCTTCATGAGTAAGGGATTGAATTCTTCAAATGTTAGAGGTTGAGGTATGATTTTATCATTCAAAGCAATTACTACACCATCAAACTTTGGTGGATAGATTCAAAGACAATGCCTGCTTGGCTTTTGTACACTTGCTTCTTCCATTTGATCTTGTAGATTCTTTATGTGAGTGATGAACACCTTTGCAATCTTCCCATCATCAAACCTTTCTACTACTAGCTGATTCTACTACTAGATGATTTTACTACTAGCTGATTCTACTACTAGCTGAACTTACAGTCTGTGGCTGACAAGACCACTATATGTTTTATAAAAGAACATATAAAAAAGAGTCCAAAGGCCATTTGGCCTTTCACATGGACACTAATGGTAACAATATCCCACTAAAGGTCAATATGGCCAAAGTGTCTATGGGAGAAAAATAAAGAATGATAAAGTGTTTGAGTATAAATATACAAATTATACCTCCAATCTAATGAGCATGTTACACAATATACAAATAGCTATGTAAGATCATGGATCAAGTAACCCCCATAAAGTGACAACAGTGTTGAAAGCTATCCTATGGTAGAGCTTTAGTCAAAGCATGTGCAACATTATCTCGAGTATGGACCTTCTCAAGAATAATGGGCTCAATGGCTAAGTAGTCTCTAATGAAGTGATACCACACCTTAATGTGCTTGGTCTTTGCATGATAGACTGGATTTTTAGCCAATGCAATGGCACTCGGGGTATCACTAAGCAAACAAGGTACATGTTGAGGTAGAACTATATCACAAGCAAGAAGGAAAAGCCGCAATGCTTCCTTACATGACTCACTTGCTACAACATGCTCTACTTCTGTAGTGAAAATAGCTTTATATTTTTTAAGATGAGATCTCCAAGAGATAGCACCTCCAGCAAAATAAAAAATGTACCTTGATGTAAACTTATGATTGTCTATACAACCAACATAATCAAAATATATGTAACCAATAATGGATGCTTTCCCTCTACCCAAGCTTAGACACTTGTCCTTGGCCACTCAGATATCTCAAAAGCATCTTGACTGCTTCCCAGTGCTTCCTGCAAGAATTAGACATATATTTGCTCACAAATCTCACTACAAATGCAATGTCTAGTCTCATAGCTACCATAGCATACATGAGACTACCAAAAATAGACTGATAAGGAATTTTGGTCATGATTTCCTTTTCCTCATCTAATTTGGGCAATCATCGTTGCTCAATTTCACATATGTGGGTAAGGGTGTACTCAATGCCCTTCCACCCTGCATATTGAACCTATGAAGTACTTTGGATATGTACTCACTTTGAGACACATATATGCATCTTTTACTCCTATCATGAGTAATATGCATGTCAAGAATATGTTTGGCATCCCCCAAATCCTTCATATCAAATGTTTGCCTCAACTTCTTTTTGAGGATTAATAAGTCATAAGAGGAGTCCCCAACAATCAACATATCATGGACATAAAGTATCAAGCATATCAAGATACCATATGAGGATCTCTTTGAGTAGAGAAAATGATCCTCATTGCTTTGAGAATAGCCTTGAGACTTCATCAAAGCATCAAACTTTTGGTACATTGTCTAGGGGACTATTTAAGTCCATACAAGCTCTTCTTCAACTTACAAACTAGACTCTCTTTGCCAGGAACTACATAACCCTTTGGTTGTTCCATATAGATCTCATTTGTAAGATATCCATGCAATAAAGCAATTTTCACATCCATTTGTACTATCTCTAAGTCCTCCATTGTAACGAATCCAAGCAACATTCGAAGGGTAGTCATCTTGACCATTGGAGAGAAGCTTGAAATGAACACCATGTTTTTGCTTAAGTACACCTTTTGCAAAAAGTCGTGCTTTATACTTTGGAGAAGCACTATCTAATGTGAATTTCAACTTACATACCCATTTACATTGTAAAGCTTTCCTTCCCTTTGGAAAAGGTACTAAATCCCAAGTACCATTTTTGTGAATAGAAGCCAACTCACTCTTCATGGTACACTCCCACTTGACATGATCCTTTGTCTCCATGGCCTCTTTGTAGCAAGAAGGCTCACTAGCATCTATTAACATAACAAAATCCAATTCTCGAACATATCTATCAAGTGGATGTGAGACACATGGAGAGCATCTCAATGATTATTGAATAGGAACGTTTGCAGACTGATCTGATTGGGCATTCTCTTGAACATCCCTATGTGTAGCACTTTTATGCATGCTATCTAGATGATTAGTATCCTCAAACACCACTCTTCTCACTTCAACCTCCTTAATGGGATGTTTATGCATCTTAGACTCATTAAAAATGACATCACTACTTTTGATCACTAATCGTGTTTCAAGATGCCATAAGCGATACTCGAAAGAAGCCAACTATGCTTATGGAGCACCTATGAACAACTAGCATACATCTCCTATGGCAAGGATGGGTAAGTCTTCCACTTGCATCACCAAAGAGACCCCAACATCAGTGTTTCTTATAGTTAAGAAAACCTCATCATGACCCTCTTTATCAAACGTAAAAGGCTTTATGCAAAAACATTATAGCTAAATCAATGACCACATGGATGTACATAAGCAGTATCCACAAAAGTGTACATAGTGTGCATGTGCTCAATATATGTAGTAAAATGGCACTGAAAAAAGCTGAATTCATAGGCCAAATACTAGCCAAGAACACCCTCAAGTTTCTTTCAACTCTATTCTTTAGGCTCAAAAAACCTGCATAGTCTTGTGGTGGATACTCCCACCACAACTGAAACCTTTCAAGAAACCTATAGATTTACTAATGTGGCTGAAAACACAATCCCAAAGGTGAATATTTGTTATTTGAGAAGTACAAAGAGAACTCTTCTTGATGTTCTTGAAACTATGTAAAGAGAACTATGCACAAATGTACTTCAAAATGGCTCCAAGAATCACCCCAAAAGTGCTTCAAAACAAGCTTTGAAAGCAAAGAATGAAGCTTTGAGGGCCCAAAACATGTTCAAGGTAATTTTAACCTTAGTCTTTCCCCTTCTTCAAACACCACAAGAGTATAGCTTAGTGGCAAGAGATTTTTAGTTAAGCGAGCTTCGGGGGGAATAGTACTGGGATGGGTGACCTCCTAGGAAGTATCGGGAACCTCTTTCTTCCTTGATCGTTGAGGTCTTCCCTCATATGTAGTCACCAGTGCCAACGGTGACTCGAATGACAAGGTATGCCAAGGTCTATGCCTTGGTTGCCACCTTAGTGGAAAGCCTTAGGTGGGTGGGTGGCTGCTTGCTCCACTCGCACAAAAGGAACAAAGATTTTGCTTCCAAGTACTCTGATACTAGTGAAGTAATTTGATAGCGATCCAGCTCAATGGACTCTCATTTGTGAGAGCTCCACGATGATACCCTCGATGTAGAAAACCTAGATCGAGATGCCACACAAGTACTTTGCATAGAGCCTGTAGAATACGTAGAAAACACAGTACATAGAAAGCACAAACATAGATTTCTTGAGTGTTATGAATGTGGTCAAACTTATAGTCTGTGATTGACCACGCCACTATATGTTTTATAAAAGAACATATATAGAAGTGTGCGATGGCCATTTGGCTCTAGATACTAACAGTAACACAAGCTTTCCTTAAAGATCATGTAAAGCTCTAGATAGCAAATATAAGAGGAGACATGTGAAGGGTGTGCATGCTACTCACCTCCAAACCTTGATATCCCCAAGTAGTGTTTAGAGAACTATACTGTGGACATGGGACCATCACACACACTCACTCGACTATGATTCCAAGAGCCTTAGGAATACCCATGAGCTAGGAACTTATCTAGCTTGCTCTTGCCCCAGACACATATAATGTGGCATTCTTCTTGGCCTATTCTAACATGTTTCCCACTCCCTCAACTCCATTGAATTCCTCCGTCTTGAAAATGTTGATGATGAACCAAATGGTAATCTCTGATAAAATTTGAGCAGCTTTTGAAAAGGTCTTTCAAATAGATTGTTGATATATTTAGGTAGTGATGTTTCTGAACACACTAGGACCATCCGGGCACTTTTATCCCTCTTTAGGAGGTTTTTTTCCCCTGGCTTGTATACATACCTATAGCCCTAATGGGTTACTAATCTTTGTACATTCTAGTGGTAATACATTTAGTATTTTTTGTTGTGCTCCAAGCTTCTTCTTCTTCCTTGTGTTGTTCGTGTGCTTCCGCAGACATCTAACTCCAACAATTGGTATCAGAGTAGGTCGCCGCTTCACTAGGGTGTCATCGACACCCCTCCAATCACAGTCTCAGAACTGCATGAAATTTGGTGGGCATACTCAGGGTAATAAGGAGATCAAAACTGCTTCACTTTGTGGTGCCGAAATCACGATTTGAGCTCGTTTTGACCTCCGAACGCACTATCACCATGCTTGTGCAGCTATTTTATCCTTTTGTGCCAAAGATATATACAAGTTTTGATTTTCCAATATAAGTGTCTCAAAGCTTGCTACAGGTTCAGTAAAACTCCTTAAGGTAGTTTTGTTCAACTTTTTTAGATAAAATCATTTTTCTACATCAGGGTATTTTAGTCAATGGCTATGGTTGAAAGCAATGATGTATTCCATATGTTGGCTATTAAGGATAATTTCGATGGTACCAATTACCCATTGTGGGCTTATGCAAGAGAACGAGGATTACGACCACCACATGCTAGAGAGGTGACTCTTGTAAGGAATTGAACAACCTCTTGGTTAGGAATGTGATGGGCTAACCACTTGCCCCAAAAGCCATGGTTGAGGATTACTTCCTAATCCTCTCTCTTAGGGTTAGTTCAATCATCTCCTATCTGTCAAGGGTGTGGTTCAATCATCTCCTTCCTATCACTTTATTACATTCTTTCCCCCTTAGTTGATCATTGTCCTCAATGATCTACTCATTATCCCTCTAGCCTCGGTGATCCAGTCTTGAACTCCCTTGGTACCCTTGAATTGACGTCCCTCAACCTCGCATAGTTTCTTGAACCTTGTTCGCAACCTTGGTGTCTTGAACGTTGTTCTCAACCTTAGTATCTTGAACCTTGTTCTCACCCATGTTCGATATCTTGAACACTCAATCAAGTGCCACCCAAGTATTTCCAAGGAGCTCAGACTTTCAAGCTAGCTCATTGGAAAGCTTGTTCTGAGAGCTTTCCAACAATATCTTACACACCTCAATCCGACCTACGGGTTGAGAGATACACCCCAATCTCTCTTGGATAGAGTTCCCAAAGCGTTGCCTTCCCAATTCCTACCCTTTCACATGGTAGAGTGCCCAAGCACCTTTTTTAGAGGCCATTAGGCCAATCCACCTTTCCCAAGCCTACTTCCTAGGCTGTGATACCAATGTAAGAAATCGAACTCACAACCTCTTGGTTAGGAATGTGATGGGCTAACCACTTGCCCCAAAAGCCATGGTTGAGGATTACTTCCTAATCCTCTCTCTTAGGGTGTAGTTCAACCATCTCCTATCTGTCAAGGGTGTGGTTCAATCATCTCCTTCCTATCACTTTATTACAACTCTCCTCCCAACCAAATGCCTCTATATATAGCTCTCTCCAAGGGATTGCCTTCTTGGGCAGGTGGATACTAACCATCCATGTGTTGGCCATGTAACTGCATGTGCGCCAAGTGTCCCAGTTAACTCGAGTTAACTCAAGTGGATGCTTCTAGAAGGCTCTAGATCTCTTTGGGCAAAATACTCTCCCCATGTTCCCCATGGGGATTGAACCCAAGACCTCCTCCTTCACATCCTTGAGTCTTAACCACTAAGCTAAGTGGATCACTTGTTCACAAGAGCACAAGACCTCCTAGTAATTCTAAACTTGAGATCTTTGGTCATACACACGGATGAACAAATGGTATCCGATTTCAGATCTGTCTAAACCGGCCGGACCCTTGCTCTCAACCTTGGTGTCTTGAACCTTCTTGTTTGCAACCTTGATATCTTGGGCCCTTGTTCTCAACCTCAGTCTTGAATATTGTTCTCACCCATGTTTGGTATCTTGAACCCTCAATCAAATGCCACCCATGGTTTCCCAAGAGCTTTACATTTTCTAGCTATCTCATTAGATTTGGAAATTTCTTTTTGAGAGCTTTCTAACGGTATATTACATGCCTTAATTCGACCTATAGATTGAGAGATACACTTCAATCTTTGTTAGGCTAACTTGTGAAAGCGATGTGCACTACTTTGTACCCTTTCATATAGAGGATGCCCAAGCACCTTTTTTAGAGGCCACTAGGTCAATCCACCTTTCCCAAGCCTACTTCCTAGGCTCTGATACCAATGTAAGGAATTGAACTCATAACCTCTTGGTTAAGAATGTGATGGGCTAACCACTTGCCCCAAAAGCCATGGTTGAGGATTACTTCCTAATCCTCTCTCTTAGGGTGTAGTTCAACCATCTTCTATCTATCAAGGGTGTGGTTGAACCATCTCTAACCTATCACTTTATTACAGCATATATGATGCGACATGTATTGGTTGCAAAAGGTTATGCACGGTGTTGAAAAATGTCATATTACACTTGCAAATATATGTGTTGAAGTTGGTGCAGATGGCATTGAAGATGTTGTCATTCTTCAGATTCCTGTTTGTGCTACGGTTTTTGTTGCACCTACTACAGAGCAATTTTGTTGGGATGGCAAAGATGCTCAAGCACATGCATTGATAGTCTTATCTATCAAATGTGCCATTTTTCCTCACATTCGCTCTTGCAGAATAGCTAAGCATGCTTGGGATACACTTATCACATTGTACTAGGCTAGGAATGATGCTTGTGTTGCTTACCTCCAAAAACAGTTGGAGAGTGAGCATATGAATGAAGGTGATTCTATGGACAATTTTCTAACAAAGATCAAAGTCTTGAAGGAACAATTATTTTTTGCTGATGAAGTTATACTAGATAGCTCACTTGTGCAGACCATTCTGAATGGTCCTCCTTATTCATATCAGAGTTTTGCTTCTACTCTTAGTTTGATGATGAAAGGAAATCCAAATACCTTGTCATTTGAGCAGTAGTCTCTGTTCTGTTGCAGAAAGATCAGTCTAGGAACAATAGGTCCATTATGTGTGTTGTAGATCAAGCTTTCCTGGCTAGTTAGAAGGGCAAAGGTAAATGGAGCTCATCTACTAGTAAGCAAAAATCTGCAAATGCTACACATTCAAAGAAGGAAGACAAAGATGAGAAAAAATCAGAAAAACAGAAATTCTTTTATAATTGCTATAAAGGAATTGATCATGTCATAAAGAATTGTCCAAAACTAGCTGCAAAAGAGGCAAAGAAAAAAGAAGTTGGAATGGTTGTTGTAGAGGCCTCTACACCAAAAGCAGAGTTTGCTAATCTTGTGCAAAATGAAGAATGGGTGTTTACTACTGTTTGTAGTCAAAAGTTTTGACCCATCTTCTCCTGAATAGTGTATGCTTGCAGTAGACACATATGTTTGGTACTTTGATAGTGGGGCAACCAAACATATTACCTCATAGTGTAGTTTCTTCACTTCACTTGAGCCTGCCCCTACAGGGAATACCATCACATGTGCCAACAACTTCCTCTTATCCTATCATGGGAGTCGGTAAGCTCATTCTAACTACTACAGATGATAGTTATTTCACTTTGTCGGATGCTTTATTTGTGCCAGGGATCAAGAAAAATCTATTATCAGTTTCTACATTAGCCAAGATTGGTTTAATTGTGAAATTTATTGATGACTGATGTACAGTTTATGATCTGGTGACATGATTATTGCTTTTGGCATTTTATGTCGTGGGTTGTATAAGCTCATAGACTATCAAAAATTTATGAATGATTCACCATGTGCAATACATGATTCTCAGGCTATGTCAGATGCAAAGCTTTGGCATGCATGATTTGGTCATTTGAATTTTGCTAGTTTGTTATGCTTGTAGGAATCTGAAATGGTGTCCTCTTTGCCCAAACTTGAGGCACCCAGAAAACATGTCTGTGAAGGCTGTATTTTGGGCAAAATGCAACGTTCCTCCTTTCCAAAAGATGGTTCAGTTCGAGCTACTCAAAAATTGCAGCTTATTCACATTGATGTTTGTGGTCCTATGCAGACACCCTCTTTGGGAAACTATCTTTACTTCGTGACTTTCATTGATAATTTTTCCAAGCATGCATGGATATATCCATTGAAAGAAAAGTCCAAAGTGTTCATGTGCTTCAAAATTTTTTTTGGTTTTGGCTGAAAATATGTGAGCATGTAAAATGGGCACCCTCCATTCTGATTAAGGGGGGGAATATAGGTCTTTTGACTTTAATGCATTTTTGGCTGAACGTGGGATAAAACATCAGTGTACAGTGTCATATACACCTCAATAGAATCGAGTTGCTAAACAGAAGAATAGGTCACTCATGGAGATGACAAGGTGTATGGTCAAGAGTCAGGCTTTACCCTAAAGTTCTGGCTTGAGATTGTCATGTGTGCAACATGTGTACTTAACAGGTGTCCCACTAAAGTAGTGTATCACTCCAAATGAGGCTTGGCATGGTCGCAAACCATCTGTTTCTCATCTGCGTGTTTTTGGTTGTCTAGCATATGCATTAGTGCATGAGCAACATCACAGGAAATTGGATGATAAAGCAATAAAATGTATTTTTGTTGGGTATAGTTTTGAAAGCAAAGGCTATCGTATGTATCATCCACAAACTAAATGCATTTTGGTTATACGTGATGTTGTTTTTGTGGAAGATGCTATTCAGCCTTTACTTTCATGTACGAAGGAGACATCTATTAGATCCAAAGACATGTATGATACTTTGCTGCCTCTTTTTATAGGTGGACAATCTCATGCTACTCCTATTGTGGCAAATTGCTAGCCTTTACACGTTTCATGTGATGATGCAATCATTCCATTTCTGATGTAGATTTGCATGATGCGCTATTGATGAGAGAGCTGATATTGAGGAGGCAAAAACTATGCCAAAATGTCTACTGCAGACTTTGCGTGATAGCAAATTAGATGCACCTCTGTTATTGTTGGAGTTAGATGCCTATGGAACCACACAAACAACACAAGGAAGAAGAAGAAGAAGCTTGGAGCACAACACACAATACAGAATGTATTACCACTAGAATGTACAAAGATAAGTAGCTCGTTAGGGCCATAGGCATATATACAAGTCGGGGGGAAAAAACCTCCTAAAGAGGGAAAAAAGTGCCCCGACGGTCCTAGCGGGTTCACACACATCACTACCAAAATATATCAACAAATCCCCCTTGGGAGTGATGCAGTGAACAAGGAGCTATCACTCATGTATAAGGAAGTGCCAAGCTATGTGGCATCAATCCACAAAAGGAAGTAAGCCTAAAGCTTTGCGAAAAGCTTCAAACTTCTCCCTAGGCAGAGCCTTTGTGAAAAGGTCTCCAATGTTGTCCTGCGTGGGCACATATGCCAAATTGATCTCTCCAGTAGAGAA
This sequence comes from Ceratopteris richardii, assembly GCA_020310875.1. Lineage (NCBI taxonomy): Eukaryota > Viridiplantae > Streptophyta > Polypodiopsida > Polypodiales > Pteridaceae > Ceratopteris > Ceratopteris richardii. The sequence goes on from CM035414.1 coordinate 8,553,151, forward strand.
CCTCTCCCTGACATAAAGATAATGCACCTCAATGTGCTTAGTGCGAGCATGAAACGCAAGGTTCCTCGCAACTGCCAATGCGCTCTGATTGTCAATGAAGATGGTGGTGGTTGAAGAATCACCAACATCCAAATCAGCCATAAGGCATCTGAGCCACACACACTCAATAGTCGTTGTGAAAGCTATCCTATACTCAGCCTCACAACTGGAACTGGCCATAGTAGGCTGCTTCTTGCTCAATCGAGATATACATGAGCTACCAAGCATGAAGCAAAAACCACTAGTGGACACAGCTTGGTAGCTTACAAAAAGTAGAGCGAGAAACAGGAATAGAGACAAGCTTACAGAACACGTACGAATAAGAAATATGGACGAAGCCTAAGAACATGAGACATTCTTAACATGAGTGAGGTTAAGTGGTGCATTGAAAATCGTGGCACCTCGGTGATGATGTTATCCCCTTGTAACTATGGGGAGGGAAGATGATGCTCAAAACATAGCCAAATTTCTTACGTAGATATAATGCTTTTTTTATTTATCGAGGTTACAAGAAATTGGAAAGCATCCGCTATAGTGAAGGGGTGGGCAATCTCTATTTATAATTTCATATGGATATATCAAGCCCAAGAGGGATTGAATCGGCAACTTCCTCCAAAGAGTTCATGTGCTAATAAAACGAAGTTGTTCGAGCCCGTGTAGCATAGTGGCTGACGTCTTGAAGCTGTGGTATGAAGTTCTAAGTTCAAGTCTTGACTGGACATGTCCATGAGATTCTCATGATGGGTGCCTCTACCTTACGAGATTGAGTGTGTGAGTGTGTATTTCCAATTCATTATACTCTAAAAAAAATGACGTTTGATCTTATCATCTATATCTCTCACGATTTGAATTAATTGAGAGTGCGATTGTATTATGAAGAGCATAGTAACCACATGACCTCCCTCGAATCTTTGACAAGCAATGGTAGAACATCTAGCACTTATTAGGAATGAATAGAGCCCGAAGGCTCGCTAAGGTAAGGAACTTGAAAAGGATGGCTTTTAAGGATAGTTAAAAAGACTCTTTTGAACTTGATGAAGAACTCTCACAGCATGCATAACTCTTTGCTACATAAAGAAATATTACTTTTTTTCAAAAGGTAACTCTTTGCTACATAAAGAAATCTTACTTTTTTTCAAAAGGAACTTAGATTATTGAGATCTACTCTTCTTGGTTAACTTCAATTAATTGAAAGTACCATGAACGGTGGGCATAACACCCATGGAACACTCTGATATCTCATAAAATAGGGGTTAGATATCTAGCAAGCAATAGGATACAGAACCTGAAGGCCTGCTATGGTAAATATTAAAAAGTAGATAGCTCTAAGACTAAAAAAGATGACTAGTTTGAATTGGATAGCCCAAAGACCCAATGGTCTGCAAAGGGTATGGTTTGAAAACTCAGCACCCAAGTATTTATAAATCTGGCTATGGCCCTAGGGTTTTAAACACCACCCAAGTTGTGTAGCACTTGCCCAACCAAAGATGAATCAATGAGTCCAAGCCCGCATAGCTTAGTGGTTGATGATTTGAATCTTTGGGGGGAAGTCCTGAATTCAAATCTTGGTTAGACATATCCATGAGTTTCCCCAAGATGGATGTCCATGAGTTCCCCAAGATGAGGTACCTCTACCTTAGGAAGTTGAGTGTGTGTCTTTCCAATTCATTGTACTAAAAAGAAAAGGCTTTGTCACGGGAGCACTAGATTGTGCCCTTTGACTACAGTAGACAAGATTTCGTAAATACACTTCTAATTACAAGAACACCCATGAAGGGAAAACGATACAAGAATACGTGATTGATACAAGATGTCCCACAACCTAGGAGATGATATAGGAGATCCCACAACACGGGATCATAAGTATGGAGCAAGATATCTGGATTATAAGAATTCCCTTCTGGGAGATGAACTAGATACAAGAGAGAACTCGACAGGATCTCGTACTACAATATTACAAGAGGACAACACAGGATCTAGAATAACTCGACTCGAGATGATATAGGAGATCCCACAACACGGGATCATAAGTATGGAGCAAGATATCTGGATTATAAAAATTCCCTTCTGGGAGATGAACTAGATACAAGAGAGAACTCGACAGGATCTCGTACTACAATATTACAAGAGGACAACACAGGATGTCTAAGGACTAGACTAGACAAGACTAGAACAAGGAACAAGACTAGAACTCAAACTGGAACTTGGAGAGTACTTACTTGGCATTCACGACTCCTTGAGCTCCCAAGACTGGTATTGGCAAGACTGAGAATGAATGTGGCCAACCCCTCCTTTTATAAGTGTTCAAAGGCGGTGCTATATGGCGGTTATGACTTGATGATGTCATCATGATGTCATCGACTTAAAACAAGACCTCTTGGTGTCAAAATTCAACAAATAGACAGTCGATCTTGGGGTTTTGGCACATTCCGAATGCAATGGTAGCATTAGTTTCTCCAAACTCTAAACCAATCATGGGATATGTAAAGGCACATGGAATCTGAGGTTTAGGATGGTTTCATTTGTGTCCATGATATCACCTCCCCCTCAAGCGACGAGTTCCACGAGGGGCAGTCATGTTCTCTAACTTGGGTTTCATTGGATTCTTTGTAGCTCAGTGATGAGTAGCACCTCCTTTAATGTCAATCGGGGAAGATGTGAGGATGGTATGAAGACCTCGAACAAGTGATGGCACAAATGTGTGAGTGAGAAGCACACAAACATGCACACACATACACACACGCGCACACACGGCAAGACAAAGAGAGAAACAATGGAGCTCTTTAGATTACTCAAGAAGTTTCATACAAGTTCAATTCTACAACAAGCTAACCCCAAAAATGAGCTCTCTAGCTTTGTTTATAGTTTTTGACTAGCTTTGGCCCTGTCCAGACGTAGTGTCCGGCCTAGTTAAAAATTAGGTTCTAGGGCCTAATTGAGGGCTCAAATGGAGTCTAAAAATTATGAAAATTGATAGGTAGGTACTTCTAATGCTCCTCAAGCTTAAGGACTCCTTGTCTTGCACAAAATGAAGCTACAAAAATATGAAATGGTATTTACAATGGCTTTTAGTGATGAAAATCACTATTTTTGTAGGGATTTCTCCGAAAAATTTGACATACACTTCTTGGAGCTCCCTACCTGCTCCTTCTTCTTGTGTGTCCACCTCTTTGATTGGCTCCTGTGCTTTTTCCTTGACCTTCAGCTGCATGAAAAATGATAGGCCTATTTGCCAAACCTTCGTTGACTGCTTTACCTACTTGGCCCTTCTTTTTGCTCTGATTCTCTACGTTGGCTTCCTTGTCTCGTAAGTCCTTGACTGCCTTGACCACTACCAACACTCCCCCTCTCTCACATCTGTCGTCTCTAACAGACCCTTGTTGAGCAGACCGTTCGATGTAGTATTCCACAACATCTGTCACCAGGTGGTGTTCTGATAACCTCAGTCCTTTGGCCAAATCAGTGAGTAGGGCATCCCAGTCTACTGGCCCAGGTACCTCTGGATGTGGCATGTGTAGCTTCTCTGAGTGTAGAGCCTGTTCCACTGTGAATAATTGGAATATATGAGATGGTCTGGGTATGAATATCTCTGAATGATATTCCCAGAACCCTATGATAAACATTTCTTCAAACGTTTGTTTGAAGCAGGCTGGGAGATACTTGATACGAGCATGTCACGCATATACAATGTTGATGGATGGTGTGGTGCTCATATCATAGACGAGATCTTGGTTGCCTTCATTGAATCTGAGAGCCGAAAGGTGAGGTTCTTTGACATTTTTAAAGGTCCGGAATGTAACCAGCATTAGCTCAAATATTTTGAGGCACATCTATGCCATGATGTCTGGCACATTCTTGAATCTGACTCCCCAATGCCGAATGGTTGAAATCATATCTGCGACCATGGGTTGGCCATGAGGTGGTGCCAAATATACATAGTTTAGCCATTTGTCACATCCTTTAACTGTCAAAATGGTTTTGGTGTACTCGGGCCATGATCATCGTCGAAAGATAGGGAAGCAGCAAGGGTTATACTTGATGTATAAGGGCATATTATTCCAAGTGTGCACCATCTTGGGGCATGTTTCAAGTAGGTGTATCCTCCATGTAGGTTGAAATATTTTGCCGTGCGTTGCACTTTCAGGAATGTCGGCTGGTGCAAATTGTGTTGCCGAGGTTGGTTCTTTTGTGGTGCGCTGCTTTATCTCAGCATTATAATATGCCATTAATACACAAAATGGAACATACAAATCATCTGAAGTGCCAATCCATCAATGATGGGAGAGGTTTTTGAAGTAATATGATTTGATGACAACCTCTTCTAGTCGGGACGTGGACTGTATCTGCACTGCAACTCTATCATCATGGGTCGGACCAACCTTTTCTAATTTTTGCATCCACTTAGGAGCTTCAATCTCAAATGTGTCGATGAGCAGTTTCCAAGATTCTCAGATATTCGCTCTCGTGGACACATAATCTAAGATACCCATCTTTTCCTCGTCTGTATAGATTATCCCCAATGAGAGTATAGTCTATAGCTTCTTGTTCTAAGTTCCTTTGTCTAGCCAATGTCATCTCTTGAGGGAATGTTTTCATCCTCAGAAAGGCTACTAATGGTTCACTCCAATCTGGTACTAGAGACACTTGGTACAAAGTAGCGTGCTCCATAGGTGGTCTAATACGACAAACTAGGCATTCCTTACACAATTTATGGACATCTGCTTCCATAGTCGGCCAGTGCACTCCAAGTATCCTTAATGTCTAAGGTTCTTTGCCTTGATTAGTGTTGCTCTAATGCACCCATATGTGCTAATTGCAACCATTTTGCGTACTCATCCTCCTCCACATAACAGGCTAATATCCCTTGATCTATATGCCTGTACATATTTCCCGCCATGATATGGTACATTTGGGCTTTTACTACCTCCCTATCTTGAGTGTTTATTACTAGGTGGTTAGGCCCGTATGTCAATATTGGCACTAATGGCTTAGCCCACTGAGGTACAACTTCCAAATTAAACTAGTAAGCATCAGGAAGGTCATCTGATACTCCTTGTGGGGCCTCTCTGGATGTGAGCCTAGAGAGATGGTCTACTCTCAAATGAGTTTTGCCTTTCCTCACCACAACCTCAAAGTCATATTCCATTAGTAAGAGAAACCATCTTACTAATCTTCCTGTGTTGCATGGCTTGTTTACCAAATACAACAGTGCTTGATGATCAGTAAAAAATTTAAACTTATTTGCAAGGAAATAGTGTCTAAACTTTTTAACCGCATATACCATGCCTAATCCTTCTCATTCGGTGGTCATATAGTTTCGTTCAGCTGCATTCAACTATCTACTAACATAGGCAATTGGAAGATCCATATTATCTTCACTAGTAGGTTGTGCAAGCACACATCCAATAGCATAATTGGATGCATCCACGTGAACATGAAAGGGCTTATTCCACTCTGGTGTGGTCAAGATTGGTGCTAAACATAATCTCCATTTAAGCTCATTGAAAGAATTCTCACACTCATCTCTCCACTCAAAGTTGGTCAAAATAGCATACAGAGGCTTTGCGATGACGGCATACATGTGTATAAAATGTCGGTAATAACCACAATGCCCCATGAAAGCTTGCACTTCCTTGACATTCTTTGGCCTAGGTAGCTCTGTGATGGCTTTCACTTTCTCCTCATCCGTGGATATGCCATTCTTTGACACTATGTGGCCTAGAATCTTGCCTTGCGTGACCATGAAAACACACTTTTCTGGGTTCAGGCAGACTTGATACTCTCTACATTTATCAAAGATTTGTTTGAGTTCAGGTATATGTGTTTGTCTGATGTTGGAATGAGCACAGAGGTCATCAACATAGACTTCCAAATTCTTCCTCAAGAATTCTTTAAACACATGGCACATCAGCCTCTGAAAAGTGGCTGGCGCGTTGGTAAGACCAGATGGCATTACTTGGAAGGAAAATATGCCCCACTCTGTGGCAAAAGCTGTCTTATGCTAATCTTCTAAGGCAATGGCTACCTGATTGTAGCGAGAAAATCCATTAAGGAAGATGTACACTTCCTTGCCTGCTACTCTTTCTAATAGATGCTCAGTGATAGGAAGCGGATAGTTATCTCGAATAGTGGTTGCATTAACCTTCTTCAAATTAATGCATACACGTAGCTTTCCATTTTTCTTGGGCACCACTACAATGGGGGATACCCACTCAGTGTGCTCAATTTCATAGATAAATCCAGCTTCAACCAAGCGATCTATCTCTTCTTTGATCTTGGCAGCATAATTATCATTATATGTCTATGGCTTTTGTTTAGAGGGTTTGGCATTTGAGGTCATGGAGATGGTGTGTGAGCATATGTCAGGGTCTACACCTTTCAAGTCCTTGTAACTCCAAGCGAATACATCTCTGTATTCTCATAGCAAAGCTATCAACTCTTGCTCTTCTTCTTTCGTCAGGTCATGTCCTATGTAAGTGCATCTTTCTTCTCCTTCTTCCATGGCTACAACTACTTTCTTGGCGGTTTCTTTGTTATCATAGGCCTCTCCGGATTGTGCCTCGCATTTGGGCATTCTTATCATGACCCTCGTATCATCGATCTCATCTTCTTAAAATTTTCAGGGACCTCAAACAAAGATTCTTCCTCTTCTAACATGGGTTCTTTCTTCTTTCTTTTCTTGCCTTCACTTTTGGTGGCCACTCGTGTGGTTAACCTCACATCATTGGTAAGCTCTTTGTGTCTTTGAGGGTGAGCTTCTACCTCATAAAAGTATTCTTCATCTGATGCAAAAGGTGGGTCCATAATGATTGACTCTAGATCAGAGTCACTTGCATCCTCGAATGCATCAGTGCTAGGTTCACATTCTTCCAGAACTCAATCTCCCATTATTGGTTCTATTGTGAAGACTGAAATGTCATAGCCATCCTCGTCACAGTGGGGTGTCCATTGTTCTTCACTGATGGCTACATCCATTGTTGCTAAAATTTCCGCCCAACCATGAGGTTCGAATTCTTCATCAGGAAATACTATAGGTGCATAGGCTTGGTCTTGAATTGATCTATGAGTTTCCTTTGCACCTATCTGTTATATTCCAGAGATGTACATGCTTGGAGGAACGAGAAGTTCCTTGCTCGGGGGATAGCCAAGGCCAAAAGCCAGAGAGTTCATACGAGGACCTACTCATGATGGCCAGATGAGTAGAGGGACCTTAGAGAGAACTCTAGATGGTGACTAGGCAAGGGCTATAAATAGGCTGGGAGGTGAGTCCCAGTCATATGATTCTCCACTTCTCACATTTGAAACTCTTTTTGAGTGAATTGAGTGTCCAATTGTGATAATTAGGAGTCTCTAATAATATTTTGAACCATTTTAGATAAGAATGAAGTAATTTTCATACATTTGCATCATAGTTTTGCTCTCAAATATATTCATTTGAATACCTCTCGCATCAAAGTTTATAATTTTGCATTGTATTCTCTTCCAGTTTTAAGAAATCAATATTGGAATGTGCATGAAAGCTAGTTTTTACATGAATTTATCTATGCACATAAAGTTACACTAACCAATGTTGATTCATAAAAGCATGCACAGATCTTGTTTGTGTGTTTTAGAATCTTTTGCAGGTATTGAAAGCAGAAAAAAAAGACATGGTTATGAGGGCGTGTAGTGCCCAACAACACATTTTGGCAAAGTTTCTTATTTGCAGGTTTCTGGAGTAAAGAGAGTGGTTTGCCAACCACTAGGTTGATGCCTATCATTGTAAATACTATTATTATTTTTTTCAGGCTTCATTTTCTTGGCGAAATGCTGCCGAAAATTTTGTAGCCACATGGCGTTATATGCCATGTGAGAACTAGAGTGATCTTGTGTTGTGTGAGAGAGGAAGTCTTCTATCAGCATAGCTAAAAGTATATAATTTTGTTGAAGTAGAGAATAATATGCATGAGTAAATGCATGCATACATAGACGATATGATTGCTAGAAAGTTGAAGTGCATGATGCATTTTTTTGTTTATAGAAGATCACTTTTATGTATCACCACAACTAGTTAGGATGAGCATGAGGTATGTGATCGAGGTACCAGGCATAGGCTAATTATGCCTTTAGAAAGTAAAAGATAAGGTATATACATCAAGAGCAACTAAAATGTGTTTTCGTATAGTAATGCATGAACACATGAATTGTTCTTCATGCGAATCTATGTACTTAATATAGAAGTTTATCCCGAGTCCGCACAAGAGTGCTATGGTTATGATCATCAATACAAGTATTAAGTGCTTGTATATGATTTTTTGTGAAGAGATAAATGAATGTGCAAGAAGCACAATGAATAGAATGACATCCATAGATATTCACTTTCGCTGAAAAGTGGATACTATGTGAAGAGTTGAATTTTCAACGAGATGATTTGTGATGGTTAATTGATTTGCATTGATCTATAAGATCATTATATGCATGGATATATCTCCATGTCATAATCCATCCACGATAATGAATTAGTTTGTTTAATCATAAGGATTAACATGTCTTGTCATTTTTTAGATTTGAAAAATGATTAAGCAAATAATTAGTGAGGTAGCAGCTTCACAACGATTTGGATGCTACTCTTTGAGGGAATGCCAAAATTTATTGAAATTTGGAGGGCAAGTATCACTTAGGCTTTTCTTTAAGCTGACCAATATTCAAGTAATTTGAAAACTTTTAGATAGTTCAAATGACCTCTGCACTAAAAGTGTTGCTAGTAGAGGTAGAGGCCTGAAACAACTGACATAGGCCTGTTACAAAGGGCATTTCTCTTAATTGGTAGATTCAGATGGAATGATTTTTGTTGGAAATGAGAGATTGATAGATGCACTTTGTGCATCTAAGTTTCATTATTTTTAGAGATCATTTGATAGGTCAAATAATCTCTATACACCAAAGTGAAGTCTCTGGAATTTATGAAATGATCAGCGACCATGTCTCCTAGATGTGATTGGTTCTCTTAGCTCATTTACTCAAATTGCGTGATTTTTGTTTGTAGCATTATTCAAACACCTCCAGATAGTGTATATAAAATTTCAAGATGAAATGATTCTCCATTTAGGAGATATAAAGAAAATAGTAAAACTTAGCCTCTACAAACTTTTAAAACTTTTGCAGGTATAGAGGCTTAGTATTTTGGTCATTGTGGAAGTTCCAAATGTCCAAATGCTATGAAAATTATATCAATAAAATTAGATAGTATTATCTATATTCTATAAAAATTTGGAAGATATTGGACATCATTTAATAAGTCAAATGATCTATTCTTCTCAGACCAATATCTAGTGAGGATTTTCCAAAGAGTGGTACATGTGTCTGATGAGCATATGATATATTCATATTGGAAACTCCAATTTCAAAATTTTTTCTTGGAGAAGCTACTCCAGTATAGACCCTATGTTATAACCAATATTCAAGGATTTTGGAAGTTATCTTCATAGTTAGAGGATATTATAAAAGTGTAGTAGTAGTGTTTCTAGGCTCACCTAAGTGCAAGTGTAGTAGAGATAGAATTATACTTTTGAATGCGTACTTGATTTCATTTGAAATTGAAATTTTGTGAGACCAAACTAGATAAGTTGACCTAGATTTGTGCACAAAGAAATTGAAACTTGGAATTTTTTTTATCAGTCTAAGGGCTTCGAGAAGATGACCCTATACATTTTCAGAGTTGGTCGTCAATTGTTCGACCCTTTTAGTATAATGGTCATAAAACTCTGAGCAAATACCCAAATCAAGTGATTTTTGTGCCTAATGAAAGCTTGGGAAAAGCTACAAAAGTTGGAGAATTTTATAGATTTTGGATGAGTAAAAGGTAGTCAAAATTAAGATTTAATATGCTACTATTGGAAATTGTTTATGCAGAAGACATTGTTGAAAGAAAAAGACTTTTCACAGGTTTTTTATGATATCTTCTGAGATGGTGTGATAACCATGGGTTAGATATGCCCTAAATACTTGTTTTTTGAGCATTGGTTTATGGTGACCATTCTCAGTAGGATAGAGGAGACTCTGTCAAAATTTTCAGAAATATATATAGTGCCATGAGAGCATGGAACAGGAGAACTTTGCTAGTTCTTCCCATTTCATATAATTGGATTCATACAAGTTGTATGAATTCCAATTTATTGTGAGTCAATATTTGATTCAAGTCACATGAGTTGATATCTGATGCAAGTTGCATCCTTCAGAACTCTAGTTGAGTTGATCGATTGTATAGTTTTTCAATTCTCAACTCAAGATGAGTTGATGTTACAGATATTTATGAGTGACAGAGTCATAGGAATGACTCCCTTCTTTCCATTGAGGGAAGGAAACACTCCATGCAAACTTCATGATTTCATTACATTATTCGTGGTTGTGAGTACTCACTGAGTTATTCTTATCATTTTTGAGAGAAGTGTTCGACTTTAATCTCATACACGCATCTATGTGGAGTATAAAGTTGGTGGTATGGGACATCAAACTTTGTATTCTACCTAGGAGTAAGACAGACGGTATGGGAGAGAAGTCTCTGAGATTGTATTTTTTATATAATTTGGAGTTCATTTATATGATCTTCGGGTATCATCCTATTATTAGACAACAGAGGGGCAGTTGAGACAGTCACTCTGTATGTGATCGCAAACAAGGCAAGTCCGCAGGCAAGTAGCCTAGAAGTGGAAAGGCAATGTTTGCACATAAGAACTATGAATAGGCAATTGCATTGAGAAGAAATTCACAGAGTACGTACTACTTTATTTTATATTCCTGAGAATAGGCCATGGTTCATACATAGTGTGTATGAGGTGAGCTAGATGCTTAGCCTAGTGGGATATGAGTGTACACACATCTACTTACCATTTTTTCAGTGTATTTGGTGGACTCATATTATGGTCCTCATTATATATAGGAGTGCCAGATTATTACAGTAGTTTTCTTGAGACACCTCATTCCTAGTTAGGAATGATTTGATCATAGTGATGATCAGATGGTGGTCATGGATAAAGCAAATTTCATCCACTTGGAACATCTTACATGTTATTATTGAGAAGGCGGTGTCAGTTCCACTAGTTGCTAGACTTTCTCAGCACGTCTTCACTAAGCATGATGGACTTGGTTCCAGAGAGTGGATTAGGATTTATTTTGTATGAGAGATATTTTGATCCATAGTTTGGATTATTATATATCATAGATTGAGATTTGGATCCATAGTTTGGATGTGATTGATTGAGATCTTAGTCCATGTTTGGGATGTGACTGATTGAGATCTTAGTCCATAGTTTGGATATGAGAGATTGATATTTTGGTCCATAGTTTGGATCATTGACATATTGATATCTTGGTCCACAGTTGATAGATTGACATATTGATATCTTGGTCCATAGTCTGGATCGTTGATAGATTATCATCTTGGATTCACAATTTGGATCATGATGAGATTTTCTTTAGTTTTATTTCATTACGGTGAGTAAATCAAGCAGATTTACTTGAGTTTAGAAATAAACCACTACTTGGAAAAGATTTTCATTTCTTTTTAGTATTTTCTTCCATAGAGAGTTGGGACATAGTCACATTGTTTTGAATGAGCATAGTTTTTTTTTCATTACTCTAGTGGAGTAAGTGATTTTTGATGAGTATACCATATGAAAAGTTGTCAGTGGGTATTTCAGGGAGACAAGGGCAAGTTGCTGAGGTCTCTATAGGTGACAAGCCATCACAAGTTAGTGGTCAAGGTCTAGGCATAAGGAGTCCGAGGATATTCTGAGTACTTACGCTGCGCACATATAGACTCATTGGGCTTCAGAGGGATTCCTACAGTATGCCCAAGGCAAGGACTACTATTTGTTGGTGGAAATGCTAGATATAAAGCATAGAGACTAGTTGTCTACTTTTTGAGCATCTAGTATTTTAGACACCTACCACACTCTACTTTTATTATTTGGAATCATAGATGTTGATTCCCATGTTTATAGCTCCTTCTATATCATTGAGGACAATGATCTTTAGAAGGGGGAGAGGGTGTTATATTCCAGAGACGTACATGCTTGGAGGAACGAGAAGTTCCTTGCTCGGGGGATAGCCAAGCCCAAAAGCCAGAGAGTTCATACAAGGACCTACTCATGATGGATAGATGAGTAGAGGCACCTTAGAGAGAACTCTAGATGGTGACTAGGCTAGAGAGAACTCTAGATGGTGACTAGGCAAGGGCTATAAATAGGCTGGGAGGTGAGTCCCAGGCATGTCATTCTCCACTTCTCACACTATCTCTCTTGCTTTTTCTCTCTTCTCTTCTTCTACTGCTACTTTACACATCCACAAGTGAGTCTCTTCATGCATCCATGAGGATCGTGATCCTATGGAATGCACCGACTCGGTATCATCTTTGGCTCTATGGATGGGATTCCATTGGATGGGAGAGATATCTCTATGAGAGTATCCGTGATATTAACTTTGGTCGTGACACCTAAGTGTTGCAAGTACAAGGAATTGGTTCCCCATCCTGTACCACTTGCAACTGCCGCATAAATGTTCTTCCCAAAATCATCTCATAGGCCCGGTTTTTGCTAAAGTCACATATAGAAAAAGTATGCTCAAACTCTACACCACAAGTGGTGAGAGTTATTCCTTCTAGCAATCCTAAGGGTCTCTCAATGTGACCATCGGCCATGTGTAATTTCATTCTCGTTGGCCTGAGTGCTGGCTTGCCCCAACGCTTCCATAGGGAAGTGGTAGCAATTGCAACTCCTACACCCGAGTCCAAAATTGCTTTGGTGGTGTATCCTTGATGGGTAATGGGAAGATAGGAGTTTCCTTGTTCTCCTTCACTCATGTCTTCTATCTTGTCCAAGGGTATTTCGGGCACAGTTCTATGAGATCCTACCTGGGAACGAGGTTTTCCTACCTCTGGCACTTGATTAGCTACATGTTTCCATAATCCTGGCCTAACCTTGAGTAGCTCTTCTAAAGTGAGGTTGCACTGCACTTTAGTGTTCTTGACCACCTGTGTGTTCCTAGGTATGACTGAGTCTTCGTTTCTTACCATGACCGTGGGTGATCTCATGCAAGTAGACTTTGCTTCCCATGGGCCTGTGAAATGGGGTAGTTCCTGTAAGGAGTTAGATTCAAAGTCTAGTCTCTCATGAGATTGGGTACTCTCTTGCTCTCCATAAATAGAAGGAATGTCTTGTGGGAATTGATCATGCGTGTCATCCACAAGTTCAATGGGAGGAGGAACTTCACTTTCTTTAGCCCATTTCTCTTCTTGAATCTCTCGCAGGAACTCTGCTGAATACATATTCATAGAAGAAGAGGTGTCTAGTTTAGTGGAATTAGGCACATAAGCCTCCTAAGTGGGAAGGCTTATCCTTCCACTTGCCTTGCCCTTATTTTGAGAGGCGGGTTCCTTTTCTGATTGTGCTATTAACCTCTCCAATATTTCTAGTTGTCCATCAAAGTGCAACTGCATCTTTGCTGAACTAGAGAAGTTAAAGAGGCAACTGGCTTCAAACATGGTTTGAACCAATTCCACCATCTTGGTGCAAATTTTAGTTCGCTCCAACTCTAGTTCCACTCTAGGGTAACACTTTTTATGATCGGTTACGTTTGGCCCTTCTTGGATTCTGGCCTGATATGCCTTGAGCATCATGTTTAGGTCCTCGGGAGTGGGATATTCTAGGACTCATCCTACTCTAGGGGGTGGCGGGATTGTGTGAGGTGGGTTGGAAGGTGGTGGATTGGATGGACATGGGAATGGTGGTGGTGGGGTAGTGTGAGAGGGAGTTTGAGATGTAAGTTCAATTATCTTGGCTTTCGTTTCTCTTAGGCTTTCCTCCAGTTCACTCATTTTCTTTGTCCATTGCCTTTTCATTCCCTCGCAGCTATCCCTCCAAGCTCTAGTCCTCTTCTTAGTTATGCTCTCAGTTTCACTAACCTCGGAACTCTTTTCCTGGCTTAAACCTTGCTGCAAAGCTTGAGCTCTAGTGACCACTTGCACAGGGGCAATGGAAGTTATACTTCCTGTAGGGTCTACGACTAACCCAATAACGTTGATAGGAGTGATTTTCGGCACATTGTTGGGGTTCTTAGGACAATCTCTCAAGAGATGTTCTTTGCCACAGTCAGGACAAAAACCTTGAATCGTCATAGATTGGGGTTGTGTAGGTGCAAGCATAGGGCAATCACAAATGAGGTGATCTCCCTGACATCGATAGCATGCTCCTTTAGGAAATGGGGGTCTTACTTGCCTAGGTTGAGGTCTAGAGGTGGGGGTTGCATACATGACATTTGCATACTCTGGCTCCCAACTAGGTTCACTCGGATCTTCAGAGTAATATGACTGGTTATGCTAAGGTGACTGCATGTAGTAAGCATGTGGACTCTCCATGTGAGTAGAGTCAAAACTATGATCACTCGGGTCACTTTCTGAAAGCAATGGTGTTACTGGGACTATGGCTCTATTCAGGTTCTCTTCTATAGCTGCGTACTTTACTGGAATCACGTTGGCTGGGGTTGGAGGTTGTTGAGATAACACAGGCTGAGGACTTTGCTGGGTTTGGTAGGGTTGCTGATAAGGTTGCTATGGTCTGCCATATTGTTGGGGTGGGTACTGATTCTAGTATCTTCCCTGTTGAGGGTATGGTTGTGGGTATGTTTGCCTAACTGCTTGCTTATTGTAGGGGCAACTTGCATGGTGTGGTTAGTGTATCTCCGTTCTATGGTGCAGTATTGGCTACTAGGATTCACTTGGGGTTGATCCATAATGGGACACACGTTCACCATATGGTCACCTCCACAAGTGTAGCATCTTTTCACTGGTACATACTTTGGTATTTGTTTGCTTGAGACTCCTAACTTCTGAGCTACTTTCTCAGCGAGTTCCTCAATAGATGTGGATTGCATGGATGTGAGGCTAGTAGAACTATCTGAATCTTTGTAGATTTTTGAAAGTTCTAATTCCTCCCCTAGGTTATCTTCAATGTCAATGCACATGCGTACACACTCTTTCATGGTCCTAGGCTCCTTCAAGTACACATATGATCTCAATTTGGTACTTAGTAATCCATCTAAGAATAACGCCACTTGTTTGGCTGGAGTGGGTAGCTCTGGAATAGGAAACCTCTCTAAGTATTGTCTAAACCTTCTTCCTGCAAGTCTAACAGTCTCTTGAGGTGTTTGTTTGAAGCTATGAATCAATGAGGAGGTATTATGTCGTATCCCGCTCTTAGAGAATTCAATAATGAATGCCTCTAGAAGTTGGTCTATGTTCCTGAACTGTCTCTCATTTAGTAGTTGAAACCACGTAAGGGCTGTGTTCCTAAGGGTTAGACCAAAGGCATTGTATTGCGTGAACAGGTCCTCAACTTGTTCAGCTCTCAAGACTTGCCTAAACTTGGCCACATGATCATAGGGGTCTCCAATGCCATCGAAGTAGTTCTTCATGGACTTAACCGGCTGGGTTGGCCTCAAGGTTCTAGTCTGTTCCCTCGGCCTTGGCAAAGGAAAATCATCAGCATTTCTTTGGTTTCTTGGGGCTCTAGGTCTCTCAATTTCTACTCTATCCATCTCTGTTCTTGTTCTTTCTCTCCCCAGTGGGTTAGCAAAGCTCACTTCTAGCCTATATCTACTTCTGTCCCTCTGGGCCCCATGAGCTTGGGATGTTCCAGCTCCTTGGTGGCTATAAGAGACATTAGATCTTGGTTGGGGAAAAATAAATTCACCCTTCCAAGTGTAGACATGCCTACAATGTTTTGTGACCACAAAGATCCTCTCTGAAGTATTGTCTAAATAGGTCACCTTTCTCGGGCTATCAGGATCTTTGAACTCATAGATTGTGATCATTCCTACCTCATTCGGTTGATCAAGCTTATACCTCCAAAAGGCTTCATCGGTCTCTCAGTTCAAGAGCAGATCTATACTCTTATTGTCCCGGGGGATCCACTCTGGCGTGATAATTCTAGTAAGAACTGATTTGCCTCGAGGGGTTTTAGGCTCTCCACCTATGTTTCCTTGCTTTAGGTCACCTATGTCCGTTTCTAGGATCACATTACCAAATTCATCTGTCCTATCTGGATAGATGGTGACCACATACATGGTTCCTTCTTTGTCCAGGTATGCACCATTTCCAAACTTGACTGCTGGATGTTCGAGTCCAATGGGTTGGTCAGGGTTTTTAATTTGGACCACATATCTTCCTAGGCCATCCTCATAGATGCAAGCACCTAATCGGTTGGTCCTAAGGTATTTCGAGTTGCGTCTTGTAAGGGCCTTCTACCCTTTGTAAATATGGCACACCTGAACTTCCTGTAGGTCTCTCCATACCATGAGACATCTCAGACTCGCTAGTTTCAGAGCTAGGGTAGTGCGAATAGTGGCTCAACTGCAAGGCCCAAGACCTAGTAGTATGATTGAAACTAGCCTCTGAAGACCTAAGACTCTGTCTATCTCTCCCAAGGTGTCGTCCTGATCTAAGGTTCATATGCCTAATTGAATAGCCCCAAATTTCCCAAGTACAACCTTGTTGATGAGTTCTTTTTGTATTAATCACTTGTTCTTTTTAATTTTTTTTCTTAGGATGTCACTTCTTGTCCAATCAATCTTCATTGCGAGGGACACTTAGGTTTTATTGTACTTGAGTTTGGTCGCTTGATTTAAATTATTTTCCCTTATGTTGTTTCACAAATATAATCTCTTTGTACTTGCACTTGAGTGATTAGAGTTCTTAGACGTGATCATGCTTAACGTAACCCTAATGAATCAAAACCTCTATCCGTACTTAGCCTAAGCTAAGAATTGATAGATTAAGTTGAGAATCTCCAACCTTAAGTCTCCTTCTTTGGTTGCCCCTGTGTGCGCAGGAAGCGTGTTCCCAAGCTTGCACCTACTCTTGCTTAGAATGCCCTTCGATGCTCTCAATGGACCTGTAAAAGTCCCAAATTTAGTTCAAGATTTAAATTCAATTGACACCACAGACCATTTTCATTCATGTAACTCATAGACCAAATTGTTCTTTGGCTTTGTGGAAAACAATCCTAAAGATCCCCTAGTTTTGTCCCCCTTAGGTATGGTCAACTTCAAAATACCCTATCTAATAAGCCACATATTATTTTTACCATAACCAATGGAAGTTTTGGTAGTACTCCCCACGAGCTTTCCAACGAACCCAAGATCACTCCAAAGGGATTTCATATGAGGAAGTTATGATTGTTCAGGGTTCTGTGGTTAAAATAGGGTTCAAACAGGCTAGCAGGCAAACAGGGTCTTCTCAAACTATTTGCTTATGGCCTCCCTATGTGCCCTATAGTCCAATATTCATGCCCAAAATTAGCCCAAAATCTTCAAATAAAAAACCCTAAAAATTTGGCCGAAAATGGCTGTCAATTGCGATCGGCAGGTTTGTCAATCACAATTGACAGAGATGTCCATCGGGGTCTGTCAGTCGCGATTGACACGTCAATCACGATTGACAGTGTCAATCGTGATCGACAGAGTCGATCGTGGGTCCTGTCAATCGTGATTGATGGTGTCAATCGTGATCGACACTTTTTCCGCAAATTTCGACATGATTTCAATCGATCGGGGTTGTGTCCATCGTGATGGACACGTGGGCATGTGAATCTTAGTGTCAATCGTCAAATTTCAATCGGTTGCGATCGACGAAGTCAATCGCGACCGATAGAGGTGTGGGTCGTGGCTCTCGATCGTGATTGATGGTGTCAATCGTGATTGATAGGGTCTGTCGGTCGTCTTCTGTCGATTGTGGCTGTCGATCGCGATCGACAGCGTCGGTCGCGATTGATAGAAAAACAGGGAATTTTTTAGTTTTGAAAAGTGATTTGGAATGTGTTCAAGATGTGTGTCATAGTGGTGCACTTTGTTTTACCAAAGGAGCGATTTTTCTGTTAATCACGATTGATAGAGGTCAACGCCCCAGAGACTGTGCAAAGCTTTTTCGTACCTGCGCGGCCTGCTGGAGATTATGATACAGCCAAAACCTGCAAGAACACTCAAGAAACATGCAAAAACAGCACACACAAATCGTTCTCTTGCTCTCTCTCACAAGTGAAATGAGGGAAATGGAAGGGAGAAGGTGATATGACCAAAAATTGAAATTTTTCGCGATGATGGAGATGGAGGTGGCAGATGGTGATGATGATGATGATGGTGATGAAGAGGGTGAAGAAAACAAGAGAAAATAGATAAAAGTGAAGAAAATACATATAACTCCAACGTCTCAACTCTATGTCTTACCATCACACGCTCGTCCTCAAAGCTCGATCCGCGGCAATGGCGCCTAAATTTGGTGTAGCTCAGTGATGAGTAGCACCTCCTTTAATGTCAATCCGGGAAGACGTGAGGATGGTATGAAGACCGCGAACAAGTGATGACACAAATGTGTGAGTGAGAAGCACACAAACATGCACACACATAGACACACACGCGCACACACGGCAAGACAAAGAGAGAAACAATGGAGCTCTTTAGATTACTCAAGAAGTTTCATACAAGTTCAATTCTACAACAAGCTAACCCCAAAAATGAGCTCTCTAGCTCTATTTATAGTTTTTGACTAGCTTAGTGTCCGGCCTAGTTAAAAATTAGGTTCTAGGACCTAATTAAGGGCTCAAACGGAGTCTAAAAATTATGAAAATTGATAGGTAGGTACTTCTAATGCTCCTCAAGCTCAAGGACTCCTTGGCTTGCACAATGGTATTTACAATGGCTTTTAGTGATGAAAATCGCTATTTTTGTAGGGATTTCTCCTAAATTTGACATACACTTCCTGGAGCTCCCTACTTGCTCCTTCTTCTTGTGTGTCCACCTCTTTGATGTGCTCCTGTGCTTTGTCCTTGACCTTCAGCTGCATGAAAAATGATAGGTCTATTTGCCATATCTTCGTTGATTGCTTTGTGTCACTCTAGCACAATGGTGTGTACCAACGTGAGGAGATACACCTCACAAATGTCAATCCGTGGAGACGTGAGGACCGGTATGAAGACCAAGAGCAAGTGAAGTGCACAAGTGCGTGAGTGAAAGCACACAAGCATGCACACACATACACACACACGTGCACAAGGTAAGAGCAAAGAGTGGAACAATGGAAAGCTTCGATTACCAAATGAACTCTATTACAAAGCTGAAATCTACCATAAGCTAGCCTCAAAAATGAGCTCTCCAGCCCTTTTTATAGTTTTTGAGTGGTTTTGGCCCTGTCCAGACCTAGTGTCCGGCCTAGTTAAATTAGGTTCTAGGGCTTATTTGGGGGCTCAAACGGAATCTAAAAATTATGAAAATTGGTAGTATGATACATCTAATACTCCTCAAGCTCAAGGACTCCTTGGCTTGAACAAAATGGAGCTGTAAAAATAGAAAATGGTATTTACAATGATATTTAGTGATAAAAATCACTATTTTTATAGGGATTTCTTCTGAAAATTTGACATGTGAATCTTGGAGCTCCCTACTTGCTCCTTCTTCTCGTGTGTTCACTTCCTTGATGCACTTCCATGCTTTGTCCTTGATCTTGAGCTGCAACACTCCCCCCCCTCTTGAGTATGTCGTCCCTGACAGACCCTTGTTTAGTGGTTGTTCCATGTAGTACATTCAGAGGTAGTGCCCTTCATGTGTCAATAGCACCGGTCCATCTTTCCAATGCAGCTTTTTCATTTGTCTGGTTCTTCACTTTGTCATTGCTGCCTTTGCATGGACTTCTTCCTTGTATTCCAGCTTGATATTGTCTTTGTGAGCTTTCAAAAATTGTGAGCTACTCAAAAGAGGTTATCACTGTGGATTATGAGTAACTCCCATGGTGCATTGCTTCTGCGCTTGTTGTTGTCACCGTGATGCCCGCTGGTTCGTCCAAAGATGGTGTTCCGTGTTTTCATGCCCAGTACTTGTAACCCAGAAATGATGATGGGTAAATATATTAGTGCATGGGTTGAAAACATTGGGTGCCTTGTGCACGGCCTTGTAATGTGGCCCTATGTATGCGTACTTGGGAAATGCATGGGAAGAAGTATGGTGCAAGAAATTGGGTCTTGAGCGAAGTGCTCAAGGGTATGCCGACGAAGAGGGTTCCTAAGGTATCATGGTTATAGTGTTGTTGAAGCATGCATATCTTACCATGTTGAAAGGTCTGTCGATCTTTATCTCCTCGTGTTGTACACCATCATTGTGTTTGACCGCTGGCTTGTCGTTTTGTTGATGGATGGCCTTGCTGCTGGATGAGCTTCTTCAAACGCATGGTCATGTCTCCTCTCTCTCTTTTTTTTTTTTTTTGGAACAATGGCATAAAACAAGAAGAAAGGTGTTAGTATCAATAAAATATTGTACATGTGTCACATGTGCCTGGGATTCGCAATTGTATCTATGCACGGTCGTGTAATGTGGCTCTAGATTAATGCATACTTTGAAAATGCATGACCTGAATGGTGCAAAAGACAAGGTTATGCCAAAGGCACATGGTTTGTTGTTGGTCGAGGCTTTTTTATGTTAATTCTAGACTTGATGCAATTTTTGTTTGGAGGTGTGGATTGGATCTCGAAATGAGGTAATCCTCCTGATTGGAACCCATTTTAGAATAGGATTTGACCCTGTAGAGATCACCTCAGGCCACTTCATCTTTGGATGCTTTCCAAACTTTGGTATCCAGTGTGGTTGGTTCGTTGGTTCGGTGGGTGTTGCTGGTGCTTTTGGCTTCCAAACCCATATCCTTAATGATTGTCTGCTTACTTTGGCAGAAGGGTTGGTTTTATCTTCTTTTGGTCTTTGTGCTCTGTTCTTACCCTTTTTCTCCTTGGCTTCGTTGTCGAGACCTTTTGCATGGTGGGGAACATAGGTCGTTGTGTCTGTAAGAGTTGCTTGTGTACCCACATCTGTGATCGCCCTTGTTGAGCTGTAGCTAACTTCTTAGGCACCCAAATTTGCATGTGATGATGGTCGGCCGTCATCAATTGCTTTGGTACCCAAACCTGTTGAAGACCTTGGGATTGAGCTTGTCCTCGTTTCTGGGTGCTTCTTTTAGCATGTTTAGCTTGCTTAGATGGGATTGGTTGTGGTAAAGCTAGTGGTTGTTCTCCTTTTTGTACCCAAATCTGCTTCATGCCTGGAGCTTCTTTCTTCGTGAATTCCGTCTGTCGAGTTGATATAGCAGATGTCATTTTTGCTTGCCTCCTTGGTTGGGTTACACTTGCATTAGTATGTGAAGAAGAAGAGAGGTGTGCTCGCCTTTGAGCTTTGGCTTTCATGATTGAGTTCTTGTGTGTCATAGGGTCGGTGACACACACAAAATTTTCTTTACGAAGATTAGTTTCAGGAGAACTAAGAGAATGTGTGACCTTTGGATTTGTGAGCATGCACTTGTCTAATTCTAATGTAATGCATTGTTCATGTACCCAAACTTGAAGAAGTTGACTTCTTAGGTTCAAGTTGACTGCATGGTCATAGATCCAATCTTGACCTAGGACAAGTGGCTCTGTAAGGTCCGCATCATGACACACTAGCATTTTGACTTTTATTGGAACATCTTGAAGGTAGATGGGAAGTTCCACCTCGCCTAAACAAGGGGTTTCCACACCTCCCAATCCTATGAGATAGGCTTCTATGGGCTTGATGTCCAATTGCAGGTCTTGGCAGTATGAAAGTCTAACTGCACTAGTTGCTGCACCTGAGTCAATTAATGCTCTCACAGTCTTTGCATTCTTCCCTTGCCCTACCGCTATGGTCACAAATGGACGTCGATCAATTATTTGAGAAGCAGTTAGGTCCGATTTTTGGCACATGTCCATGTGATATTTTGGAGCTTTTGTGTTGATCTCTAGGCCTAATCGTCGTAACTTATTTCTTATGATGCGCTCTCTCGCCTCTGCTTGTGCTTCTTCTCTAACCCTTAACTCCTCTTCTTTTCGCTTCTTAGCAGTGTTGAGTCTCATTAGCATTTCCTCTGTAAGAGGTTCTTGATATAGCTTGACTCGACAACCACTGATATAGTTTGGTAAGACATCGCCTTCTAGTGTGGCCAATTGGACTGCACCGCTAGTGGAAATTCTATTAATGATCATGGGTCCATATCCTCTTTTTTCCAATTTACGGGCATGTTGCTTTAGTGTATAAACCAACACTAGGTCTCCCTCTTTCAAGCCTTTATCCTTGATATGTGCATCAAAGTATGCCTTTTGCCTTTTCTTTGCAGCATAGATGCCTACCGCTGCTCGTAGCCTTGTCTCACCTAAGCGTTCTAAATCAAAGATCCTCGAGGATAACTCGTGTCCGTTCCAATCATGCTCTTGTGCTACTTTTAAAGTTGGGATTAGGAAATCCAATGGTAGCACAGCATTTTGTCCGAAGACCATCTGAAATGGGGTGGCATTGAGTACTGTTTTATAAGCAACTCGGTAGGCCCAAATAGCATGATGAAGTTGTTTGTCCCAATCAGAGCGTTTGTTATTTACGAGTTTTGTCAATACGTTACATAGGATCTTATTCGTGCTCTCAGCTTGTCCGTTAGCTTGTGGATGATAGGGGGCAGACTTCTTGTGTATCACCAAGAATTCTTGGAGAAGATTTTCAATGACTGCATTCAAGAAGTGTGTGCCTCTATCACTAACTAATTCTATTGGTAATCCATATCTCGTAAACACGTTCTCGAATAAAAACTTCGCCGTAGTTTGAGCATCGTTCTTTGTTGTGGCTTTGACTTCTACCCACTTTGTGAGGTAGTCCGTGGCTACAATAATGTATTCTGCATGGGAGTTTCTAGCTGGGGGGTTAATAGGACCTAGAAAGTCTATGCCCCACTTTGAGAATGCACGTCCTCCCATCATTGGCCTCAGAGGCATCTCATCTTTTCGAATTGGGTACTAGGCACGTTGACATGTGTCACATTTCTTCACATAGGTATGTGCATCCATATGAAGAGTGGGCCACCAAAGTCCTGAGAATAGAATAGACTTGATTACTCTGTCAGGCCCAAAGTGTCCACCTGCCACACTGCTATGTGCAGTTTCTAAGACTCTCAAATAATCTGATTCATGAACGCACAATCTTAAATAGCCATCTTTGCATCTTCGGTATAGGTTATCACCTACTAAGGCATAGTCTTTAGCCTCCTGCTCCATACTTGGTTTTCTTGCTAGACTTGCCTCCTTGGGGGATGTTCCCGATCTCATGAATTCTACCAATGGAGCACTCCAGTCAGGAATTAACGACACGTGATAAAGGGTATCATGCTCCACTGGGGGTCGCTCTTTGCACATTGGACAATTCTTCATCCACTCATGAATTTCTTTATCCATACTAGGCCAATACACTCCTAAACATTTTAGATTTTGCAGTGTTCGTTGTTTAGAATAGTGATTCCCTAGAAATCCTTCATGGGCTTGTTGCAACCAACTACTATGCTCATCATCCTCGACACAACAAGCTAGAACACCTTCCGTGTCTTGTTTATACATGCTTCCTGCCAATATTTGATAGCTTTGTGACCGCACAATTTCATCCCTATCCGTCTTCACCTTTTTATTTGCGGGTCCAAAGGTTAGGACTGGTACCAACTTATTTGCCCATTTAGGAACAACTTCTAGATTGAACAGATAAGCATCGGGCAATTCATCCGACACTCCTTGCGGTGGCTCTCCTGAAGTGATGCGAGAAAGGTGATCCGCTCTGAGGTGGGTCTTACCTTGCCTAACAACCACTTTAAAGTCATATTCCATTAGTAAGAGGAACCATCTTACTAAGCGTCCAGTATTGCAAGGTTTATTGACCAAGTATAATAAGGCTTGATGATCGGTGAAGAACTTAAACTTGTTGGCCAATAAATAGTGTCTAAATTTCTTTACAGCATATACCATGCCTAAGCCTTCTCTTTCGGTTGTGGTGTAGTTTCGTTCAACAACATTCAATTGCCTGCTAGCATATGCTATAGGCAAATCTAAATTCCCTTCACCAGTTGGTTGTGACAGCACACATCCTATTGCATAATTGGATGCATCCACATGTACGTGGAATGGCTTATTCCAATCAAGAGTCGTCAGTATTGGTGCTGTGCACAAGCGTCTCTTCAACTCATTGAAGGACTTTTCGCATTCATCGTTCCACTCAAAATTTGTCAACAAGGCATAAAGAGGTTTAGCTATGATTGCATACATGTGAATGAACCTACGATAATATCCACAATGGCCCATGAAGGCCTGTACCTCTTTAACATTTTTTGGTCTCGGCAACTCCGCTATGGCTTTTACTTTGTCCTCATCTGTCGATATTCCATTCTTAGAAACAATATGACCTAAGATTTTACCTTGACGTACCATGAACACACACTTCTCTGGGTTCAGACACACTCGATATTCTCTACACTTGTTGAAGATCTGTCTAAGCTCAGGGATGTGGTATCTTCGCTCTTGGGAATGAGCACATAAATCATCCACATATACTTCTAAGCTCTTTCGCAAGAACTCTTTGAAGACATGACACATGAGTCTTTGGAATGTTGCAGGTGCATTGGTGAGCCCAAATGGCATCACACGAAATGCAAAGATTCCCCACTCTGTGGCAAAAGCTGTTTTGTGTTGATCTTCTGGGGCAATGGCTACTTGGTTGTAACCTAAAAATCCATCAAGGAAGCTATAAACTTCCTTGCCTGCAACACGCTCCAATAAATGTTCAGTGATTGGAAGTGGATAACTATCTCTGATTGTAGCAGCATTAACTTTTTTAAGGTTAATACACACTCGCAATTTTCCATTCTTTTTGGGCACCACTACAATGGGGGACACCCATTCTGTATGCTCAATCTCATAGATAAATCCAGCTTCAATCAATCTATCAATTTCTTCTTTTATTTTGGCTGCATAAGTGTCATTATATGTGTAGGGCTTATGTTTAGTGGGCTTGGCATCTGCTATCATGGGGATCGCATGAGAACAAATTTCCGGATCTACTCCTTTCAAGTCTCTGTAGTGCCATGCAAATACGTCCCTATATTCCCTTAATAACGCTACCAACTCTACTTCCTCTTCTTTACTCAGGTCATCTCCTATGTATGTACATCTCTCTTCGTTCTCTTCGATGGTGACTACAATTTTTTTGGTCTTTTCTTTGTTATCATATGCTTCTCCTGTTGTGGCCTCTCTCTTAGGCATTCGTACCAAAATTTTTTGGTCTTCTACTTCATATTTCTTGAAATTTTCTGGTACTTCAAACACTTGCTCCTCCTCTCCTTGTTTCACTACTTTTCGTTTCTTTTTCTTTTGACTATCTTCACTCCCATCCTTTGAATTTACCGTTTTGATGCTTGTGAGAGGTTCTTCTTCTTTTGGGTAAATACTCCTATGTCTTCTAGATAGTGCTCCTCTGAAATAAAGCAGCTATCCATCACAATGGACTCTAGATCATCATCGTTCTCTTCTTCTCTTATGAATTCACTAGGGTCACATTCTTCTAGCAAGGGCTGACACATGAACACTGAAATATCATATCCCTCCTCATCACAATGAGCTGTCCATTGTTCTTCATTGACAGCAATGTCCATGGTGGCTAGGATTTCTGCCCAACCATGAGGCTCAAATTCCTCATCTGGAAATATCATTGGCGTATAGGCTGGGTCTCTAACTGGTCTATCTCCTTGAGAAGTTCCTTTTTCTCTAGCCTTTAAGCGTTTTTCCTCTTCCTTTGCGACCTTGCACATCCACAAATGAGTATCCTCATGCATCCAAGATGTATTAGATGAACTTTTAGAATGCAGAGAGACTGAATCTTCTTGCTCCTTGTGGATAGGATTCCACTGTAGGGGTGGAACATCTTTGAAGGTGTAATCCTTCAAATTTACCTTGGTCGTGACCCCTAAGCATTGCAAGTATAAGGAATTGGTTCCCCAATCCTGTACCACTTGTAGTTGTCGTAGGAAGGGCCTTCCTAGGATCATCTCGTAGACATTATTTTTTTCAAAGTTACATATAGCAAATGTGTGCTCAAACTCTACTCCACAGGTGGTTAGAGTTATCCCTTCGAGC
Source organism: Ceratopteris richardii (assembly GCA_020310875.1). Lineage (NCBI taxonomy): Eukaryota > Viridiplantae > Streptophyta > Polypodiopsida > Polypodiales > Pteridaceae > Ceratopteris > Ceratopteris richardii. The sequence continues at coordinate 8,579,205 of CM035414.1, forward strand.
AATCCTAGAGGTCTTTCCACATGGTCGTCAGCCATCTGAAGCTTCATTCTAGTTGGTTTTAATGTGGGCTTGCCCCATCGCTTCCACAGGGAGGTGGTTGCAATAGCAGCACCAGCACCTGAATCTATGATTGCTTTGGTTGTGTAACCTTGGTAGGTGATTGGAAGATAAGTATTACCTTCGTCACCCTCACACATGTCCCCTATTTTATCAAGAGGTATCTCTGGAACTTTCTCTTTAGAGCCTACTGTTGGCATTTTGGAATCAAGTTCGGGAACTTGATCCTTCACATGATTCCATAGCTCGGGTTTTGCTTTGAGCAGCTCCTCTACCGTGAGATGACACTGAACTTTAGTGTTCTTCATGACGTCAGTGTTTCTTGGAATCACCGAGTCTTCATTTCTTACCACTATTGTGGGAGCTCTAATCTGGACAGATTCAGTTTCCCATGGATCCGTGAACTGTGGCAACTCTTGTAAACAATTAGATTCAAAATCTAACCGTTCATCTTCTTGTTGCTCTGTTTCTTCTCCATAAGTAGATGGAATGTCTTGTGGAAACTGATCATGAAGGTCATCAATCTCAAGGATAGGAGGAGGATTATCCTTCTCCTTGGCCCATTTCTCTTCTTGTATTTCCTGCAAGAACGTTTGAGAGTGTTGTTGAATTGAAAGAGGCTCTCCCTCATCTATGGAGTCAGGAACATAGACTTTCTTTGGTGATGAGCTTTCTCTTTCAATAGTTAGTTGAGCATGTGGAGGTAACGAAACTTGTGGCTTGTTTAACAACTGCTCTAATCTATCTAGTAAGCCCTGGAAGTGCAAACCCGGTGTAATAGCATTCGTCTGATTGAATGATTGATTGGCCTCGAACATAGCTTGAGCTAGTTCCACCATTTTAATGCACATTTTTGTCCGTTCAATCTCTAAATCTGCTCTAGGGTAGCTCTTATCTAGGTTTGCAGGTGTTGGCCCTTCTTGAAGTCGAGCCTGGTATGCTTTGAACATCATGTCCAAGTGTTCTGGGGTTGGATCTGCAAGAACAGACCCCGGTTGTGGTGGTTCATTTACCGTGGTTGGTGAGTGGGGATGAGGTGATGTGGATGGAGTTTGCACTTGTGAGGGGCTTTGAGAGGCAATATCTTCTATTTTTTTTTTTGCATCTTTCAGGCTTTCTTCTAGTTCGGATAACTTTTTGGTCCACTTACGATTGGCCTTCTCTCTAGTATCCTTCCATGTTCTTGTTCTTCTCTTACTAGGCTCTCCTGATTCACTTGGCTCTGATTGCTAAGCTGGTTTATTTTGCTGTAAGGCTTGTGCCCTAGTAACTGCGTGTATAGGAGCCACATTATCACTACTGGAACTTGAATCCCTTGCTAGGCCGACAACATTAATGGGTGTAACCTTTGGTACACTAGCGGGATGTCCGGGACAATCTCTCAAAAGCTGTTCTTTGCCACACTCTAGACAGACAACTTGTATCGTGATGTTCTGCCCTTGTGTCGGAGCTAGTGTGTGGGGTGGTTTTTGTCTTGGCATAGATTGAGGTTGGCTATTTCCTTCATGTTCATATGGTCTAGTTGCTCCTCGTGGTTCTGGACATGGGCTATACCTAGGAACTTCTCTTCCTTGTTCTGTAGGAGGGTACCCGTATGGTCTATAGTGGGGTGGTACAAATGGTCGTGGTTGTCTATTCATTAGATAGTTTTCATTGTTGTAGTTGGGGTACTTTGGCTCACTATAAGAGTACATGTTAGGCGCTTGAGTTGGTCGTCTATCGTACGGGTAAGGCTGTGATAATCCTAATGCTTCTTGGTTGCAGACATGAGATGGATGATCCCCACCGCAAAGTGTGCAACTTCCTAACATTGGCATTCTCAAGGGGGAGTTCTGGTAGTTCCTTTGTCCTTGTACTCCTAATTTCTTGGCCACCAACTCTGTCACTTCCTCCACATAACTCAAACTAGAAGTTTCCTTGCTCCTTGTCTCCTCTGATTTGATAGGATCCTGTGTGATTTTGAGATCCTCAGCTAAGTTGTCTTCCAAATCTATGCACTCCTGAAGACACTGACTTAGGGTTTGCAGTCGTTTTACGTATACTAAGACTCTCAATGTTCCATTGGTTAGACCTTCTAAAAATAGGGATATCATTTTTTGCTGAGAAGGTCTCTCTGTCACAGGGCATCGGGTTACGTATTGCTTAAACCTTCGTGCTGCATTTTTTACTGTCTCATTGGGAGCTTGTTTGAAACTATGTAGTAAGGATGACGAATTGTGCTTGATCCCGCGCTTCGTGAATTCCCAAATAAGTTCTTGGAAGAATTGTTCAATATGTTCAAAGCAATTTGGATCCAGAGATTGAAACCAAGTTAAGGCTATTCCCGTAAGTGTTAGCCCAAAGGATTCATATTGCATGAAAAAGTCATCCACTTGCTCTGCTCGCAACACCTGCTTGAATTCTGCAATGTGGTCATAGGGTTCTCCTGTGCCATCGTAACGATTTCTCATACATTTGGCCAATTGGATTGGTCTCAGTCTTCTGTCGGGTTCTGGGGATCGAGTTATGATGGGGACACCTTGGGGCGGTTCTGTCCTAAAGGTAGGTCTATTCATATTTCCCATCCTCTGACTAGAGTGGCCGTGGGGGTTGATTCTTGGCATGTTGAATTGTTCATGTAGTCTATCGGGTATGCTACCTTGGCTCATTTGTCCTAACGTCACATTTTTTGTTCTTTGTTGGGTTTCAAATGGGTTTTCCGAGGTAGTTTCCTGATCTCGAGCTAACTCTCCTCTTTCGTTAATCTGATTAGGACTTTCAGTTACTACATATATCTGGCCCATCTTGTCCCTATAAACTCCACTTTCATACTTGACAGCTGGTCTTTGAATTCTTTCGGATTCTGTGGTGTTTATCATTCTTGCTACTGTCCTCTGTAGACCATCAAGGTAGATGGGTATTCCTTGCAAGTTAGTGGATATATATTGAAGAGACATTCGATATTTGCCTTCCACTCTAGACATAAAACCTTCCCTAGGTACGGAACTATGCATGTCTTCAGAAACCAAGAGCCTCTCCCAGTTAAGTGACATTTTTGACTCACTTGTCTATGAACTCAGCACGTAGAGTTAACCCCTGAGTTGTGAGTCCCCGACTTGATTGTGTGGTTGATCTTAGTTTCAAGTGATATGGTACTTTATCTATCTCTTCCTAGGTATCATCTTGAGCTTAGGTTCATAAGCCTTGTCCTTTGAATTGCTCAAAATCTTGTGGAACCCCTTGCTTCCTAGTCCAACCTGAGGGTCAACTTAAAAATACCCTATCTAATAATCCTGGTATTAATATTAACATAACCAGTCAATGTTTTTGTTGTACTCCTCACGAGCTTTCCAACAAACCCAAGATCACTCCGAACGGATTTCGTATGAGAAAGTTATGCCAGTTCAGGGTTTTGGGGGTTAAAACAGGGAAACAGGGCCTCTCAGGAAATGCTTCAAATCAGGCAATACACGATATTTGTAGGACACGATACTCGATCTTTGTCCCAAAACGATACACGATCTTTGATGTGGAACAAAACGATACACGATCTTTCAACCTGAAACGATACGCGATCTCTGACCGAAACGATCTCTGGCCGAAACGATCTCTGACCCAAACGATCTCTGGCCAAAACGATCTCTGGCTGAAACGATCTCTGGCCGAAACGATCTCTGGCCGAAACGATCTCTGGCCGAAACGATCTCTGGCCGAAACGATCTCTGACCCAAACGATCTCTGGCCGAAACGATCTCTGGCCAGGTATCGCGATCGGTATGAAACGATACACGATCGGAGGGAAATATCACGATACTCAACCACAGGAGATTCACGATACTTGCCAAGTATCGCGATACTCGACCACGGGAGTAAACGATACTTGGATTTTTTGGAGTCCAAATTCAAAATTTTTGCAAATATGAGTACCTTGTGTCCTCCTTGTCACTCCTATGTGTCTGTAGATGCAAAATCTTCCTTCAAACCCACGATATTGCACTCACGATACTTGGCGCAGGTTTCGTCATGTCCGGGGCTGTTCACTCAGATTTTCAGCTATTTTGGTGCTACTTCTTCAGCGCCTCTATTTTGCACCCTCTCTAAGCTTCTTGCTCACAACCACAAGTAAAAACAAAGTGAATGTACTCTAAAAAATGGAAAAAACTGAGAAAATGAAGGTGGGTGGAGATGGTGATGATGATGAAGATGAAGAAGAAGGAAAATTCTAAAACTGAACTGAAAATGATGATTTTTTTTTTTTTTTTTTGTAAACCTTCCAACGTCGCTACTCTACGTCTTACCATCACACGCTCGTCCTCCAAGCTCTCTCCCCGGCAACGACGCCAAATTTGGTGTCACTCTAGCACAATGGTGTGTACCAACGTGAGGAGATACACCTCACAAATGTCAATCCGTGGAGACGTGAGGACCGGTATGAAGACCAAGCAAGTGAAGTGCACAAGTGCGTGAGTGAAAGCACACAAGCATGCACACACATACACACACACGCGCACAAGGTAAGAGCAAAGAGTGGAACAATGGAAAGCTTCGATTACCAAATGAACTCTATTACAAAGCTGAAATCTACCATAAGCTAGCCTCAAAAATGAGCTCTCCAGCCCTTTTTATAGTTTTTGAGTGGTTTTGGCCTTGTCCAGACCTAGTGTCCGGCCTAGTTAAAAATTAGGTTCTAGGGCTTATTTGGGGGCTCAAACGGAATCTAAAAATTATGAAAATTGGTAGTATGATACATCTAATACTCCTCAAGCTCAAGGACTCCTTGGCTTGAACAAAATGGAGCTGTAAAAATAGAAAATGGTATTTACAATGATATTTAGTGATAAAAATCACTATTTTTATAGGGATTTCTTCTGAAAATTTGACATGTGAATCTTGGAGCTCCCTACTTGCTCCTTCTTCTCGTGTGTTCACTTCCTTGATGCACTTCCATGCTTTGTCCTTGATCTTGAGCTGCAACACTTTGCCTACTTGACCCTTCTCTTTGCTCTGATTCTCTGCGTTGGCTTCCTTGTCTCGTAAGTCCTTGACTGCCTTGACCACTGCCAACATTCTTCCTATGGAATTCACGAACCTTGACTTTTGCTCTCTGAAGATTTTTTGTAAGTTCGCAAGTATGATCACTGATGTCATATGCTTTCCAATGAATAAAGCATTCCAATAGTCCTCGCGACATTCTTGAATCTAAGACATGATTAACCTTGAATTCTTCATGATCCTTAATCTTGAAAGGTGGTGAAGGGCTCAGTCTCCCTTGAGCTTCCTTAGCTTCGTGACAAGATAGGTCCTTTGAGCTTTTAGTGGTGTGTTGTAGTGTTTCCAAGATCTTTGATGGAGTGCCTTGAGTAAGCACACGTCTTTGATTGAACACGAACTCCTCCTTGTCCTTTATCTTCTTGATATCTTCATAACATGTATAGTGCATATCACTTGTAATGACTTTTTGGGCTTCAAAGATTCTTGATTCAGATTCTTGAGGAATAGTGCCTTCATTATTCAAGACTTCTGACTCTTGGACTTGGCTTTCTTTTAACAACTGATTCTCACACTGAATTGCTTGATTGATAACATCCTGCAAGGTATTTGCTTGAGGCATGGATAGCAAGAGATATTTGACTTCAAGATTGAGGCCACTTCGAAACTGATTAACCATGTAGTCTTCTTGATATGTAGTTCCCCGAAACAACCTCTTGATATTCAAGGCATAGCTTGAAACTGATCGATCATCTTGTCGTAGCAATCTTTTCATCTCTTGGACATGTTCGATCAAGTCCTTTAAGGTGGATTGGACCTCCTTGCATAGGGAATCCATGGTGCGTGGTCTTGATGAAGGTAGTCTTGCCAAAATGTCAGGGGAGCACTAGATTGTGGCCTCTCACTACAATAGACAAGATTTTGGAAATACACTTCTGATTACAAGAACACCCATGAAGGGAGAACGATACAAGAATTCGTGATGGATACAAGATGTCCCACAACCCGGGACTGATAGGTATGAATAACTTGACTCGAGATGATATAGGAGATCCCACAACTTGAGATCGTAAGTATGGAGCAAGATATCTGGATTACAAGAATTCCCTTTTGGGAGATGAACTAGATACAAGAAAGAACTCGACAAGATCTCATACTACGATATTACAAGAGGACAACACAGGATGTCCAAGGACTAGACTAGACAAGACTAGAACAAGGAACAAGACAAGAACTGAAACTGGAACTTGGAGAGTACTTACTTGGCATTCACGACTCCTTGAGCTCCCAAGATTGGTATTGGCAAGATTGAGAATGAATGTGGCCAACCCCTCCTTTTATAGGTGTTCAAAGGCGGTGCTATATGGTGGTTACGACTTGATGATGTCATCATGATGTCATCGACTTGAAACAAGACCTCTCAGAGTCAAAATTTAGCAAATAGACAGTCGATCTTGGGGTTTTGGCACATTCTGGATGCAATGGTAACATTAGTTTCTCCAAACTCTAAACCAATCATGAGATATGTAAAGTCACATGGAATTAGAGGTTTAGATGGTTTCCTTTGTGTCCATGATAGGCTTAAAGACTTTTGGTGACCTATGTTGGTATTGCATATTCGCTTTGTACTACACCCTATGCATGAATCACTCGCGTACCCACTTTGTACTACACCCTGTGTATGAATTACACACGTAATTATAGTAATAGCCAAGCGCTTCATAGGCCTACATCTAGTTGTTGTAGCCGGTTTGCGTTAGGGTTTCTGGAGTCGTCGCCGCTCAGTTCCTCCCCTTCCTTCCATCGTACCCCCCGCGAGGGGGGGCCTCTCTTGGGAAGCTCTTTGCTCAATGGCCTTGCATGAAGCGCTGAGAGATGGCCTAGCCGGCTCCTCTGTACTGCAGAGCAGGCATTTTGGTGTCCTTCGTTCTGTGTTGAACCCGACCTTTGACTCCAATAACGAGATGCTCATGGCACTAAATGTGAAAGAAACGTCGACTGCAAATGAGGAGCAGCAGATAAACTTGAATCACTCTCTCTTTCAGCAGAAGCAACCTGGTTTATCATATGCGAATGTGGTGAGCTCTCAGCCTGGACCATTCTCTATGTTCAACTCTCAAGCTATTCCTGGTATGCCCTCTTCTTTTCCTGTGAATAAAGTCAATAAGGGTAAAGAAAAGGTTGAAGGTGATGACAATGTGCTGAGGGATGAGGCAGGGCCTCGACCTGAACATGCTATCAACCTGGAACCTGAGTTAGAAGATAGAGATGACTATACCCTGGTCATTGAATCTGCTTCTCTTGACAACTGGAACAATCATTTATATGAGAAAGTGGTAATTGGATTATGTCACGGAGCTAGACCCGCTCAGGAAAACCTTAAAAGTTGGATGAGAACTAATTGGGAAAGCCGTGGCCTATTTGTTAAGCACATTCATTACTTGCCCAATAATTACTTTTTGTTTTCTTTTGAGGATGCTCACCATGCTATGGAGGTGATTGCAGAAGGTCACTGGATTATTAGGAATACTCCTATATCATTCTTCAAATGGTTTCCTAGATTTAGTCCAAGGGGGGCCAAACCCACTAAAGTGCCAGTTTGGATTGAATTTCCTGACCTTCCAGTGGAATTCTATCCCTGGATTGAACAGCTGGGCAATTTAGTTGGCAAAGTTTTGCGTCAAAAACCAAGAAATGGGTTTAATCCTAAATGGGATCCTCAACTGTTAATTGAAGTTGATACGTCTAAGAGTGTTAAGCCTGTTCTTATTCTTAAAAATTCTGAGGGCTGCAAATTACATGAACAAAAAGTGCTATATAAGAATCTTCCTAATGCTTGTTTTCACTGTTACCAACAGGGACACCTGATTAAAGATTGCCCTAAGTTGGGACCTAGTCAGATAAATGTAAACAAAGGTGAGTCCTCCGCAAAGCAGGTCCCAAATAATCTAAAGGTAGAAGCTAATAGGGAAGAACACTGGGGGAGAAAAGCCCCCATCAATAACAGAAGGAAGCCAGTAAATACTGGTCTGAAACATGAAGTTTTGATAAAGAAAATTAGTAACCCTTTTCAAGTCCTGGAAGAACACAGTGATCCTACAGGTAATCACTGTAATCAAATAGATATTGATAGGGTTGCTGATGACTGTCGAAGAGAAGAGAATGGGTGGACTGTGGTTGGTAAGAAGGGTAGCCTTCTATCCTGCTCCCCAAGTAATGGTAACTCCTGTGATTCTGGATCTTCAGATGATGATGGTGTTAACATTATGCTAACTACTGATGACACATTCAGTGAACAACTAAATAAAAATGATGAGGAAAATTTTTTGCAGGTAGAAACAGGTTTCCCACTTGATACTGATGTGTCTATGTCTATTGATAGATCAGTAACCCCTGTACCTAAAGATAAGGTTAAACCTAAAAGAAAGGAGGCTATCAGAACCTCCAACTCGGCGGTCAAGCCTCTGAAGAATCATAAGAAGTGAGATCGGCTGGGAAGTTTCTCTCTTTCTTTCTTTATGGATAAAATAACTATCTTGTCCTTAAATGCTAAAGGATTAACTGATCCTACTAGATGCAAAGTTATCAATAACTGGCTTAGAGACTCCTCCTTTTTGCCTGACTTTATCTGTTTACAGGAACTAAAAGTGGGTGGGTTCCAGTTGTCCTCTAATCTGCAGATTGTCTCCAATAGTACTTCCTGGTATCACACTAGTCACTGTGGTAAGGGTGGAGCTGCCATTGGTATAAATTCTAACCTTGAGCACCTTGTGGTTGAAGTGTTGTATAGTGATTCTAATCAGTGGGTTGCTTTAAAGTGTAAGGAGCCTTTTTCCTTTACAATTGTTAGTGTTTATGCTGCTAATAATACCTTGGACAGATCTAGATGTTGGGAGGAAATTGGTAATTTGAATGGTGACATTATTCTGACAGGGGATTTTAACATGGTTACTAAGTCCTCTGACAGATCTGGTAACTGCAATAATATTCTTGCGGGAAATGAAAAAAACTGTTGGTTTGATATGGTTAACTCTCACAATTTGGTTGATGTCTCTATCAATACTAGGCATACTTGGTGTAATAAGAGTAACATTAACAAGTTGTCTGCTAGACTTGATAGATTTTACATGAACTCTAATAGGTTTCAGGACTTGTGGAATAGTTCTTGTTCCGTTGATCCTACCTTGCAGTTGTCTGACCATGCTCCTCTTATTATCAAACTTTTTGGTAACAACCCTAATTACAGGGTTGGATGGCCTCACATTGATATGTCTCTTATTAGACTGCCTATTGTGAAAGAAGAAATTTCTAAAACTTTCCAGAAGTACTTTGTCGAGGGTTGTTCCCCTTTTAAAGCCTGGGAAGAAGCTATCAAAGATATTCTTAGGATTCTTACCTATTTCAAGAAGAAGGCCAAGGATTTCAGGTATAAAAGAAGGATGATGATGATTAAGGAGATAGACAAGATAGAGAACTCCAACATGACTCCCTCTGATAAGAATCAGAGAATCCTTGAACTTCAGCATAAGGTGAAGTATGAAGATTATCTTCTTGTTTGTGGTGCCCTTGCCACATGTAAGGAGTTTTGGGCTGGAAAAGTGGACAAACCTAACAAAAACATGTTTGAGATATTGAGGAAAAAAAAAGCTAGAGATTTCATTCCTATGATTAGTAATGGTGATGTTGCTACCTGCATGAAAGAGAACCTGGATGTAGCTGTTTGCTTCTTTACCAATGTTTTCTCTGTTCCTCCCAAGAGAGGGGAGCACATCTGGAGTGCAAGAGCTGCCATTGCTCAGTGTAGGAAGAAAATGGTTCCTCCTGGCTTGGTCTCCCTCCTAGATCTCCCCCTCTCTGCTGTTGAGATTAGAGAAACCATTAGTAAATTGAGGTCTGGCAAGTCTCCTGGTCATGATGGCATTCCTAATAAATTCTTTCAAGTTTTTAAAGATGAGCTTGTGCCCATTATTCTCTGGATCTGGCAAGAAGCCATAAGAAGAGGGTCGCTTTCTACTTTCATCAACAGTGGAGTGATCAAGTTGATTCATAAAAGAGGAAATAAGGATGATCTCAATAATTGGAGACCTATCTCCTGTTTGACCTCTTTATACAAAATCTATGTTGCTTCTCTGGCTAGAAGATTGAGTCCTCTGATGGATAGTATCATTCTCCCTGAACAAAAAGGCTTTATCTCTCGTAGGTACATCCTTGATGCCATTATCACTCTTTGGGAAGGTGTTGACTTTGCCAGGGAAATGAACACTGTTGTCTACTTTTTCAAAGTTGATTTTGATAAAGCTTATGATAGGGTTGAGTGGGATTTTATTTTACAGTCTCTGCATGATATTGGTTTGGGAAGAAATTTCATCAAATTCACTAGCATATTATTTGGTAATGCCTATTCTAAAGTTGCCATGAATGGTCATTTGTCTTCTCCTTTTAAACTGTGTAGATCTATTAGACAGGGATGTCCCTTAGCCCCTCTTTTGTTTGCTATCACCAGTGATGCTCTTGGTTGGCTGGTCAAGGATTGTATCAATAAAGGTAATATTAAAGGTTTGGATATTCCCCAGGCTCATTCTCAACTGTGTCTGCAGATGTTTGCAGATGAAACCAACCTTTTTTTTTTTTTGAGAAAAACTGGAAGTATAATATTGATGCTAAAAGGAATTACAACAGATGACGACTCACCCTCGTCAAGGAGGGGAGAACAAGAAAATTTTGGGCAGGAAAAGTTGACAAACCTAACAAGCATATGTTTGAATTGTTGAGAAAGAAAAAAGTCAGGGACTTCATCCCCCTGCTTAAAGACAATGATGGTTTTCATGTTTCCAGCATGAAGGATAATCTGCAGGTTGCTCATAGGTTCTTTGCCAATGTATTCTCCCAGCCTCCTAAGAGAGGGGATTCTGTGTGGAGTGCAAGAGCTGCCATTGCCCTTTGTAGGAAAAAAATGGTTCCTCAGGGAATGGACTCCCTCCTTGACATGCCCCTCTCTGATGGTGAGATTAGAGAATCCATTAGCAAATTGAAGCTTGGAAAGTCTCCCGGTCATGATGGTTTGCCCAATGAGTTTTTTCAGGAATTCAAGGAAGAGTTGGTGCCCATTATTCTCAAGATTTGGCAAGAAGCCTCTAGAAGGGGATCCCTTTCTTCTTTTATTAACACTGGAGTGATTAAATTAATCCACAAAAAAGGTCCCAAAGACGATTTGAACAATTGGAGACCCATCTCCTGCCTGACTTCTCTGTATAAAATCTTTGCTTCCATCCTGGCCAGAAGGTTGAGCCCTCTCATGGATAGTATTATTCTCCCTGAGCAAAAAGGGTTTATTAAAGGTAGATTTATCCTTGACAATATCATCACTATTTGGGAAGGGCTAGAATACTACAATGAGCTTAATGTTGATACCTACTTCTTTAAAATAGACTTTGATAAGGCCTATGACAGGATTGAATGGGATTTCATTCTGCAATCTTTGCATGATATTGGCTTTGGCAAAAATTTCATCAAATTTGTCAGTATCCTGTTTGGTAATGCCTTTTCTAAAGTGACTATAAATGGTTGTCTTACTAACCCCTTCAGGTTGTGCAGGTCCATCAGGCAAGGCTGCCCTTTGGCTCCCCTTCTTTTTGCCATTGCAAGTGATGCTTTAGGATGGCTGGTTAAAGACTGCATCTCCAAAGGAACCATTACTGGTTTAGATATCCCCCAGGCTTCCTCTCCCCTGGGGCTGCAGATGTTTGCAGATGACACCAACATGTTAATGAAGGCTGAGGAAACCTCTGCTTGCCATTTCCTTAACTGTCTTAACTTGTTTTGTCTGGCTAGTGGCTCGGTGGTTAATCATAAGAAAACGGGTTTTTTTTCCACTGACAATAAGATTCCTTATTGTGTTGAGGCTGCTGGTTGTGAGATTATTAAAAAAGGTTCCATTTTCAGGCTGCTTGGTATTCCCATGGGCTTTGGTATCTCTAACGAGCAGAGGTGGCAATGGATGCTTGATAAGTTTAGAGCTAAAATCTATAAGAGGAGTGACTTGCATCATAATCTGTCCCAAAGAACGTTTGTCCTAAAGCATTATATCCTCCCCTCTTTGACTTATTTTCTGTCCTGCTGGCATCCTAGTAAAAAGCAGCTTGGTCAGGCCATCTCTCTGGCTAGAAGGTTTTTATGGGGAGGATCTAGAATTCCTAAAGTTGCTTGGAATACCTGTTGTATGAAGAAGAGTGAAGGGGGCCTTGGTCTCATTTGTCCCTCTAGGATGGCTACTCAAATGTCTGCCAAGTGGATTGTTAGATCAGTTTCCTCTAATGACTTCTGGGCTTGTCTGATTAAAAGGAATATTAACAGGTTCAGCGTCAAGTATAATAAGAGTTGGGATGGTTGCTCTCTTTGGGATGTGATCTCTTCTCCTGTTGAATTTGTGCCTAAGGGTAGTCAACTGACGTGTAATTTTTGGAAAGCTTGGATGGTTGTTAAGTCCAAATACATCCTCCCTATTTGGTTTGCTAACAATTTGTCTTTCATAGTGCAGGACTCTATTTGGCTGGGCTGGTCTAAAAGGAGCACCCATCAGTCCTTCCCTATCAGATGGAATAAGTGCAGGAAGAAAGGCTTCGCCCATTGGAAGGACTTGTTAACTGAAGGTGAAGTTGTAGATGACAATTTTATTCTGGATTCTGATGGGTTGTCTGTGTACTGTAAACAGATTCTTCTGGGTAAGAAGGAGCAGTTGCAGGAAAAGATGGAGGTCAACTTGTGGAAGAAGGAGATTACTCTCCAAGATATTGCCTGTGATATGCTAAGCTCCTTCAGATGGAACGTCAGAAGCATTAAGGAGATCTCTGGGAAACTCAACAAGAAATGGGGTCTTCAATGGTCCCACTTGTAGTGGAAGTACAGATTTCAGTGTTGTTGGGCCTTCCCTCTCTCTAACAAGCAGTCTTGTCTAAATTGGCTTATTCTCCACAAAGGAATTTGGACGGGAAGTCTTGCTAGGAAGTATAAAATTGATGCTGGTCTCTGTAAAATTTGTGGCAAAGAAGAGGATATGGATCACTTGTTTATAAAGTGTAAATCTGCTTCCAGATTTTGGATCTGTATCTGGTCTTTCTGTCGGGTGCAGGGCCTCAAAATTCCTAGCTGTAAGGACATCCTTATTGGTGAATCGTGTGGCCTTGACATTCTTCTGTGGCAGATTATTAGAAATCACTTCTTCTGGTCTATTTGGAAAAATAGAAATAATGTCATCTTTAGTTCGAAAAACAAAGACCACTTCTTCTCTTGTATTTCTGGGTTGAGAAAAATTCTCAACCTTTGTCTCACCTCGTGTCAAGATACCCAATCGGTCCCTCTGAGCCCTTTTGTAATCTTAAAGAACAATCATTGTAATGCTTGGAAAGCTAAACTCCTCCCCATGTACTCAAAGTCAAGAATGGACATGATCACTTTTCTAGGTGATTATGTTAACTCTCTCCTTGGTTGATGACACCAACCTTTTGTTGAGGGCTGATGACCAGTCTGCAGCTAACTTTCTGTAGTGTCTTAATACTTTCTGTCTTGCAAGTGGCTCTGTTGTTAACCATAATAAAACTGGTTTTTATGCAACTAATTGTATGGTGCCTGCTTGTGTTCAGGAGTTAGGTTGTGAAATTATTAAAAAAGGTACTGTTTTCAGATTGCTTGGTATACCAATGGGTTTTGACATCACTGGTGAGCAGAGATGGAACTGGGTGCTTGAGAAGTTTAGGATTAAAATCTTTAAGTGGATCAACATGCAGTCTAATCTTTCTCAAAGGGCTTTTGTTCTTAAGCATTTTATTCTTCCTTATCTCACCTATTTTTTGGCTTGTTGGAAGCCAACTAAAAAGCAATTGTCCCAGGCTGTGGCCTTGGCCAGAAGATTTTTGTGGGGTGGCAGCAAAATCCCTAAAGTGGCTTGGAAGGTGTGCTGTATGAAAAAGTCTGAAGGTGGACTTGGGTTGATTTGTCCTACCAGAATTTCTACCCAAATGGCTGCCAAGTGGATCCTTAGAGCTATCTCTTCTAATGATTTTTGGGCCTGTTTGATTAAAAGGAACATAGACAAATTTTACCTTAAAAATAACAAAAGCTGGTGTAACTTCAAGCTTTGGGATATTTTAATTTCTCCTGCTCTGTTTGTTCCTAAAGGAAGCCCTTTGATATGCAGTTTCTGGAACTCCTGGATGAAGGTTAAAGACAGTTATAAGCTGCCTGTTTGGTTCTCTTGTAATCACTCTTTTCTTTTACAGGACTCAATGTGGGTTGGGTGGCATGATCCTCCTAACATGGCCCAGCTTCCCATTCGATGGAATAAATGCAGGAGGATGGGATACCTTAGTGGCATGATCTTTTAAGAGATGGTACTATTATGGATGATCATTTTATAATGAATCTTGATACTCTATCTTCTGCTTGTAAACAGATTATAAGAGATAAGAGGAATAAGCTAGAGAATTTCATGGAGAATCACCTTTGGTCGAAGTCTGTCTCGATGTCTGATGTGGCTCAAGACATATTTTTGCACTACAAACGGACTCCGAACAATATCAAGCTTCTCACTGATACTCTGAACAAAAAGTGGAATTTGGCTTGGTCAGCTCATCAGTGGAGATATAGATTCCGGTGCAATTGGTCCCTCCCTATTGATAACAAGCATTCCTGCTTAATGTGGCTGATCTTACATAAGGGTGTTTGGACAGGCAGCAAGGCTACAGATTATAAAATTGATGCTGGATTGTGTCATCATTGTGGTCAAGAGGAGGACCTTGAGCACCTTTTTTTCAAATGCAAGGTCTCTTCGAGATTTTGGAAGGTCATCTACATGTACTGCAGCACGTTTGGGCTGAGACCTCCTGGTACCAGAGAAATCCTCATTGGTGAAGCCAACAAGATGGACATTGTCCTTTGGCAGTGGATTAGGGCTCATACTCTCTGGTCTATCTGGAAGAATAGAAACAATAGAATCTATGACAAAAAAAACAAGGACTACCTCTTCTCTTGTTTGATGGGGATAAAAAGACTTTTGTCCCTCTGTATGAAGGCTGTTCCCAATGGGCAAAGTGTTGAGACTAGTCCCTTTATGATTCTTAAGAATTATCCCTGCAATGTTTGGAGGAAAAAATTGTTACAGATCTCGTCCTTGACTAGAGTCAATATGTATCACTTTATTAATCTGTATAATGCAAGCTTGATGTAGCTTGGTGAGGAGTTTTCCCTGAGTGCTGCTCTCCTCGTGAGAGGCTTCTTGTAATCTTTCTTTTTCCACATCAATTTTATATATTCTCTGTTTTGTCACAAAAAAAAAAAGAACAAAAAGAATAACCACGGCTCAAGCTTGCAGTCAATTAAAAAAAGAAAAGTCAAAGGTAAGGAGGGACCTTACAGAATCGAGATGGCTCCTTCATCAAACATCGGATTGTAAATCGATTTCACCATCTCTGAATCTTCAGAACTCGCGCCAGGAAGTCCGTTACGCAGAGCTTCATACAGTGCCTGTAGCAACGCAGAAGGGAGATAAAGCCTCTGACGGTCTGAATGGTGAAAATGTCTGGTTAACTCCTGGCAGAGGTGTCGTTTCTCATGGGCTTATGGGAGCAAGATCGGAGGAGTACCAACAGACGGAAGCTTCGATTTCTTATGCTAAAATGGTACAGAGGCCTCAACAGGACTTCTTCTCTGTCTTTGCTAATCCGGACAAGTCAGGTAACCAACTTCCTCAAACTGTGGTTTCGGATATCAAAGGTAAAGATAAAATTGTTGAGCCTAATTTGGAAAGAGGTTATGGCAAGGATAAGTCTCATTCGTTAGAGCTTGACCCAGAAGAGGAGGATAGGGAAGATGGTACTCTGGTTATAGAGAGCTCTGCCCTCATTAGATGGAATAATCACCTTGAGGATAAAGTTGTTATTGCTCACTGTCATGGTCCTAGACTAGCTCAGGATGTCCTTAAAACTTGGATGAGATCTAATTGGGAAAGTAAGGGGCTCTTTGCTAAGCATGTTCAGTATTTGCCTAATAACTTTTATCTATTCTTTTTTGAAGATGTAAGTAATGCTTTGAAAGTTATTGCAGAGGGTCACTGGATAATTAGGAACACCCCTCTGTCATTCTATAAATGGTACCCTGGTTTTAACCCAAGAACCAATAAACCTACTAAAGTTCCCATTTGGGTAGATTTCCCTGATTTCCCTGTGGAGTTTTATCCCTGGCTTGAAAAACTTGGGTCTCTAATCGGAAAAATCCTTGGGCAAAAACCTAAAAAGGAGTTCAATCCCAAATGGGAGCCTCAGATGTTGATTGAGGTTGACATCTCTAAAAAGGTTAAGTCTGAAATTGTTATTAAGAATTCAGAGGGTCTTAAACTGCATGTTCAAAAGATTGTCTATAAAAATCTGCCTAATGCCTGTTTTAATTGCTTCAATCAAGGTCACTTAATTAAGGATTGCCCCCTTTTGGCTAAAAAGCAGAGCAAAATGGCTGGAGGTGGAGAAGAGTCTCCCTCTTCCTCTGTTTCTGTTAACTCGGTTCAATCCAAAGATGAGCAAGGATTCAAAAAAGTTACTTTCAAACAGAAAAAAAAAAACCCTAATGTGGGTAGCAGAGTTGAGACTCTTGTAAAAGGGATTCGCAATCCCTTTCAGGCTCTCGAAGATCTTAACACTTCTGATTTTCATGGTTTGGGAATTGAGTCTGAGGGGGAGCAAATTAAACAGGACGGCAAGTCTTCAGGCTGTGATAATAATGTTTGTATAAATGTTTCTGATTCTTCTCCCAGGTCTTTGTCGGACCCCATCCCTCTGAAGGTTTCCCTTGAAGTTAAAGACAGTATTTGTGAAGATATGTTTATTGAACAAATTAACAGGTTTGATGAGTTATCTTCTGACCAGGATTTTTCTGGAGGTACCAGCAAAGAAGATGTTTGTATGACTAATGTTAGTTCCCCTAGCCCCAAAGGTAAAGAGAAGTATAATACTAAGAGGAAAGATACCATAAGATCCTCTGTTTCTGCTGTGAAACCAGGTAAGAACCTTAAAAAGTAAGGTTGCTCTTTTCTGTCCAGTGTCTTTTTGGTTTGTCCTTTTCAATTTTTGCTCTCCATGGATAGTCTTAAACTGATTTCCCTCAATACTAAAGGACTCTCTGATCCGATCAGAGGTAAAATGATAAATGAGTGGCTCAAAGATGCTTCTATTGTGCCTGACTTTATCTGCTTACAGGAATTAAAGCTTGGTGGGCCCCCTCTTTTGTTGAATTTGAAGACTATTGCTAATAACTGCCATTGGGTTCATACAGAGCACAATGGCAAAGGAGGGGCGGCCATAGGTATTGCTAATACGTTGGTTCATTTAATTGAGGAGGTTATGATCAGTCCTACTAACCAATGGATTGCTATTAAGTGTAAAATTCCTCTCAATGTCACTATTGTGAGTGTTTATGCTGCTAATCAAGCTTTACAGAGATCCAGATGCTGGGAAGAAATTTCTAAGATCAATGGGGACATCTGGTTGACTGGGGATTTTAATATGGTCACCAATAATGGTGACAGATCTGGTAATTGTGCTAATGTGATTTCTGGTAGTGAAAAACATTGCTGGTATAATTTGTTGAATAAGCACAACTTGGTGGATCTTTCTATTAACTCTGGTCACACCTGGAATAACAGAAATCAGAGTTGTTTTTTGTCTGCTAGACTGGACAGGTTTTATATGCATGCTGCCAGGAGTCAAGATTTGTGGAATTTCTGTTGCTCTGTTGATCACTCTTTTTCTCTTTCTGATCACTCGCCCCTGATTATTAAACTGTTTTTCAATAACCCCAGTTACAGGTCTGGATGGCCCCACTTGGATTCTTCGTTGTTTCAAATCCCTGTGGTTAAAGAGAAAATTTTTGATATTATTAAAGTGCATTTTACTAAGGACTTGTCTTCGTTTGTGGCTTGGGAGAGGACTGTTAAAGATATCCAGAATTTGATTAAGCATTATAAACTTAAAGCCAAAGATATCAGATATAAGAGGAGGATGATGATTATACAGGAGATGAATCTTCTTGAAAATTCTAATCTTGATGTGGACACCAAAAGATCTAAAATCTTGGATCTGCAGGCTAAGGTCAAGAAAGTGGACTACCTCCTTGCTAGAGGTGCCCTTGCCTCTTCTAGAGAATTTTGGGCAGGAAAAATGGACAAACCTAATAAACATATGTTTGATTTGTTGAGAAAGAAAAAGTCCAGGGACTTCATCCCCCTGTTGAAAAATAATGATGGTAATCTTGCTTCTAGCATGAAGGATAATCTTCAGATTGCCCATAGGTTCTTTGCCAATGTATTCTCCCAGCCTCCCAAGAGAGGGGACTCTGTCTGGAGTGCAAGAGCTGCCATTGCCCTTTGTAGGAAAAAGATGGTTCCTCAGGGATTGGACTCCCTCCTTGACATGCCCCTCTCTGAGGGTGAGGTCAGAGAATCCATTAGCAAATTGAAGCCTGGGAAAACTCCTGGTCATGATGGATTGCCTTATGAATTCTTTCAGGTTTTCAAGGAAGAGTTGGTGCCCATAATTCTAAAGATTTGGCAAGAAGCCTCTAGAAGGGGATCCCTTTCTCCTTTTATCAACACCGGTGTGATCAAATTAATTCATAAAAAAGGTCCCAAAGATGATTTGAATAATTGGAGACCCATCTCCTGTCTGACTTCTCTGTATAAAATCTTTGCCTCCATTTTAGCTAGAAGATTGAGTCCTCTTATGGATAGCATCATCCTCCCTGAACAAAAAGGGTTCATTAAAGGCAGATTTATTCTTGACAATATTATTACTATTTGGGAAGGGCTGGAGTATTACAATGAGCTCAATATTGATACCTATTTCTTTAAAATTGATTTTGATAAAGCTTATGATAGGATTGAGTGGGACTTCATTCTTCAATCTTTGCATGACATTGGATTTGGTAAAAACTTCATTAAGCATGTTACTATCCTTTTTGGTAATGCTTTTTCTAAAGTTTCTGTTAATGGTAGTCTGTCTAGTCCCTTCAAATTGTGCAGGTCCATCAGGCAAGGTTGCCCCTTGGCCCCTCTTTTGTTTGCTATTGCCAGTGATGCTCTTGGCTGGTTGGTCAAGGACTGCATTACCAAAGGTTCCATCACAGGTTTAGTCATTCCTCAGGCTCACTCTCCTTTGGGGCTTCAGATGTTTGCAGATGACACTAACATGTTAATGCAGGCTAATGAAGATTCTGCTAATCAATTTCTCAAATGCCTGAATATGTTCTGTACAGCTAGTGGTTCTGTGGTCAATCATAAAAAATCTGGTTTTTACACCACTGATAATAAGATTCCTTACTGTGTTGAGGCTGCTGGCTGTGACATTATTAAAAAAGGGACTATCTTTAGGCTGCTTGGTATACCTATGGGTTTTGGCATCTCTAATGAGCAGAGATGGAATTGGATGATTGATAAGTTCAGAGCTAAAACTCATAAATGGGCTTATGTGGATAATAGTCTGTCTCAGAGAACTTTTATTTTGAAACACTATATCCTCCCCTCTCTGACTTATTTTCTTTCTTGCTGGCAGCCTAGTAAAAAGCAATTGGGCCAGGCCATTTCTCTGGCTAGGAATTTTTTATGGGGGGGTTCAAAAATACCCAAAGTTGCCTGGAGTATCTGTTGTATGAAGAAGAAGGAAGGAGGCCTTGGTCTCATCTGTCCTACCAGGATGGCAACTCAAATGGCAGCCAAGTGGATTGTTAGATCTATTTCTTCCAATGACTATTGGGCTTGTTTGATCAAAAGGAATGTTTACAGGTTCAGTGTTAAGAATAATAAGAGTTGGGATAATTGTTCTCTCTGGGAAGTGATCACTTCCCCTGTTGCTTTTATCCCTAAGGGTAGCCAACTTATATGTAATTTTTGGAAGGCCTGGATGATAGTTAAATCCAACTATACTCTCCCTATTTGGTTTGCTAACAATTCTTCTTTCATTGAGCAGGATTCCATGTGGCTGGGTTGGTCTGAAAGATCCACCCTCCAGACCCTCCCTATCAGATGGAACAAATGTAGGAAAAAAGGCTTTGCTCAGTGGAAGGACCTGATGGTTGAAGGTGAAGTTGTAACCAACAACTATATCCTTGATTCTGAAGGTTTGTCTGTATTGTGTAAACAGATTCTCCTGGGCAAGAAAGAGCAGCTGCTGGAAAAGATGGAGGCCAACTTATGGAAGAAAAAGATCACTCTCTATGTCTTGGCTGAGGATATGTTATGCTCCTACAGGAGAAGTGTCAGAAGCATTAAGGAGATCTCTGGAAAACTGAACAAGAAATGGTATCTTCAATGGACCCACCTTCAATGGAAGTATAGGTTTCAGTGTGCTTGGGCCTTCCCTCAGTCCAACAAGCATTCCACTCTTAATTGGCTCATCCTCCACAAGGGTGTTTGGACTGGTTGTCATGCTAGGAAGTTTAAAATTGATGCTGGACTCTGCAAGCTCTGTGGTAAAGAAGAGGATTTGAATCATTTATTTTATCAAGTGTAAATTTGCTGTCAAATACTGGGAGGGCATCTGGTCCTTCTGTCAGATTCAGGGGCTCAAAATTCCCAGCTGTAAAGACATTTTGCTTGGTGAATCTTGTGGCATGGACATCCTTCTGTGGCAGATTATCAGAAACCACCTCTTTTGGTCTATTTGGAAAAATAGGAATTATGCCATCTTTAGAAAGAATTGTAAAGATCACTTTTACTCCTGTCTTATGGGGTTGAAGAAAATCCTTAGATTCTACCATACCTCTTGTCAGAGTTCCAATATTGTCCATATGTGCCCCTTTAAGATTATGAAGAATAACCGGTACAATGTTTTGATAAGGCCTATGACAGGATTGAATGGGATTTCATTCTTCAGTCTCTTCATGATATTGGTTTTGGCAAAAAGTTTATAAGATATGTCAGTATCTTGTTTGGTAATGCCTGCTCTAAAGTTGCTATTAATGGAAATTTGTCTGACTCTTTTAAGTTATGCAGGTCTATTAGACAAGGGTGTCCCCTGGCCCCTCTCCTGTTTGCCATTTCTAGTGATGCGTTGGGCTGGCTGGTCAAGGATAGCTTCTGTCAAGGGACCATCTCTGGTCTTGATATTCCCCAAGCTCACTCTCCCCTGGGGCTGCAGATGTTTGCAGATGACACTAACATGATGATGATTGCTGAAGAAAACTCGGCTAAGCAATTTCTTAACTGTCTTAACCTTTTCTGTATTGCTAGTGGCTCTGTGGTCAACCATCATAAAACTAGTTTTTTTGCCACTGATAATAAGATTCCGGCTTGTGTTTTGGCTGCAGGGTGTGATATCATCAAGAAAGGCAGCATTTTTAGGCTGTTGGGTATTCCCATGGGCTTTGGTATAACCAATGAACAAAGGTGGAATTGGGTGCTTGATAGATTTAGAGCTAAAATTTTTAAATGGTCTGATGTGCAGCAAAGTATCTCTCAAAGATCTTTTGTTTTAAAGCATTATATCCTCCCTTCCCTTACCTATTTTTTGTCTTGTTGGCAGCCTAGTAAAAAGCAGCTTGGTCAGGCCATCTCTCTTGCTAGGAATTTTTTGTGGGGAGGATCTAAAATTCCCAAAGTTGCTTGGGATATTTGTTGTATGAAAAAAACTGAGGGGGGGCTTGGGCTCATTTGTCCTTCCAGAATGGCCACCCAAATGGCTGCTAAGTGGATTCTCAGATCTATTTCCTCTAATGACTTCTGGGCTTGTTTAATTAAAAGAAATGTTAGCAAATTCAACATTAAACATAATAAAAGCTGGATCAATTGTTCTCTTTGGGATGTTATTACGTCTCCTGTTGAATTTGTGCCCAAAGGTAGTCAGCTTATTTGTTCCATGTGGAAAGCTTGGATGGTTGTGAAGGCTAAGTATAATTTGCCTGTTTACTTTGCTCACAATCTTTCCTTCTTAGTTCAAGACTCCATCTGGTTTGGTTGGATTAATTCGTTTCCCTCCCTTTCTCTCCCCATTAGATGGAATAAATGCAGGAGGAAGGGATTTGGTCATTGGCAGGACTTGTTAAATGCAGGTAACATTATTGATGATACTGTCATTTCAGGATTTGATGGGCTCTCTGGGCAATGCAAACAGGTCCTCTCTATCCAGAAGGAAATTCTGAAGAAAAAGCTGGAAATGCAATTTTGGAGGAAGGAGATCTCCCTTCAAATTGTAGCTGAGGATATTCTTAAAGCCTACAAAAAGAGTGGCAGAAGTATCAAAGAAATAACAGGTAAACTCAATAAGAAGTGGGATCTCCAATGGTCCCCCTTGCAGTGGAAATACAGATTCCAATGAACTTGGGCTTTTCCCTTCTCCAACAAGCAGTCTTGCCTTAACTGGCTCATTCTCCACAAAGGCATATGGACAGGGGAACTTGCTAGGAAGTATAAAATTGATGCTGGAAATTGTAAACTCTGTGGTAAAGTTGAGGACCTTGATCACTTGTTTGTCCACTGTAAAAGCTCCTCCAGGTTCTGGTTTGGTATGAGGTTCTTCTATCAGAACAAAGGTCTTAATGCTCCTAACAGCAAAGACATTTTACTGGGGGAAGCTCGTGGTATGGATATTCTTCTGTGGCAGTTCATCAGAATCCACTCCTTGTGGCTTATATGGAAGAACAGGAACAGTGCCATCTTCAATAGGAAGGGGAAGGACTACTTCTTCTCCTTTTTGGTAGGTTTGAAGAAAATTCTCAATCTTTGCTTCACCGACAGTTGTGATTCTCACTCGGAAGATAAAAATCCCTTTGTAATTCTTAGAAAGTATCGTTACAATACTTGGAAATCTAAACTCCTAAAGTTGTATTCCAAGCCTAGGTATCAGATGATCACGTTTCTTGAAGACTATGTTAACCTTTTCCTGATATGAGGCCTCCCTCAATGCTGCCTTGTTGTAATTGTACCTGACTCTCTTGAGAGTTAGGTACGCTGCTTGTATTTTATTTTTCTAGCATCAATTTTATACTTTCTGTTCTTCAAAAAAAAAAAAAAATGTTTGGAAAGACAAACTCCTACTTATGTATTCAAAACCCAGGTGTGACATGATCACTTACCTTGATGATTATGTCAGTCACTATCTCAAGTGAGGTCTCCCCCTCTTTCTTGAGATGAGTTCGACTGAGCTTGTAATTTTTTTCTAGCATCAATTTTATTCTTCCCGTTTTCTCAAAAAAAAAAAATCGAGATGGCTCCTTCCTCACCTCCGCCACGTCTCCCTAACCCCTCGGAGTAAACAGAATCCAAGTGAGAATATTGTTTTGTGTTTAATGAATGGCCTCCTCGATGCATCTCTCACATTGTTTTGGGTTTAATGAATGGCCTCCTCGATGCATCCTCGTTGCACCGAGGGCAAGGGAAAATGGACATTTTCTGTGAGACCGAGAAACTTTTGCCTTTGCCAGTCTATGGGTCGAGGTTCGAGATACGTCAGTTGAATGGATAGCTGGGCGGCCCGCCCGGCGAAGGCTGAAAAGCCGGCAGACGAGCTGGCTGCAGGCCAGCGCCGAAAACATCAAGTTAACCGATACACGTCACAGGATTCAAACATTTGGCCGCCGGCCCGGCAAGGGTGACGTGGCTCGGGCTCGGCGATGTAAAGTTTGAATGCTTGGGAGAAACTTAAAGCGAAAATTTATTTAATCAAGAGAGTCTGATGCACGACGCCAACGAGTCCCTGTGCGTGTCTGAACTTCCCTGAACGTCTCTACGCCACTTTTTCTTACTCTCTGTCTCTTTCTGGATGGGCGCGTCGCGCAGTGCGCTCCTTGATATGTTCTAGAATATAGCGCTTTGAAACCTTCATGGAGTTCTGCTGAGTGGGAAAAGAAAAGCGGGTCATGTGGACGGATCTCAGGATTATATGCAATTCATTGAAATGTATCACACGTGCCACATAACATGGGGACTTGCAGAATCGGCGACTTGAAATGGCCTTGAAACACCAGCGGCAGTCGACGTGGCGCTTCAGGCCCTGCTAGTCTCTAATACACTGGGGAGTCGGGACTCGGGAGTCGCCTTCATCGCGAGAAAGGAAAAATCCAGCTGACATTTTGTCCCATCTTTGAATATTATTAGTTTCAAGAGATTTTAATTGTCTTCGCTCGGCGATTTGCGGGATGTCATTTTTTTATTTGCTATGGAAAAAGGGGGGCTTCTCGACTTTTTCGCGCGGCCTGCGGATGGACCTACCACCTGTGCTGGTACGCCTTGCTTTCTGTGTCGCCTGCCTGTCTGCATCATCGTTCCGCACTCCCTCGCACTTCCACATCCTCATCCCGCTTCGCCTTCGCCTTCTCTCTCCCCCCCTCTCTCTCTCTGTCAGTCCTTCTGCCTCTGTGCCTGTCTGCCTACTGTGCTGCCCCACATGCACATCTTTCCCCTTTGTATATAAATGTTTCAACCCCCTTATCTCCGCAACCCGCCCCTTCGTATTCTCTCTCTAGCCTCGCCGTTCGCATAGTTTGGCACTCCCCACCATAGCTACTCCTTGTCGCCGGAGCTTGGCTTTTTGACGACCCCCATCGCTCGAATCCTCTCATCCCTCAGCCCTGTATCCCCTCTGACGCTTCGCCCTACTTCGGTCCGATTCTCTCCGTGCCGGTTGGGCCTCGCACGAGTTTCCTCGCATTACTATACATCCTGTCGCACTGTAACGGTAACCCTATCAGCCATGGCTGAGAACGTTGAATCCTCTAAGCCTGGGAAGCGACCGTTCGACGATCTAGAAGATATGCCGAGCGTGATTCACAGCGTATCAGACGCTAAACGCTTGCATGCAGATAGTCGCTCTTCCAGTGTACATTTAAGCCTTCTGCAAGAACTCTGTGATCTGGAGGGTGATGATGCAGATGGTAGTTTCGGCCCCTCGACCTCGTCCGAGTGCGGGCAGGAAGACTTGGTGGCGGAGATGATGAAAAGTCTCGAAAAGGTCATTCAGACAGATGCTGTAGAAACTTGTAACAGTGAGACGACAGAAATATCTTCTGGCATCCTTTCCTCAGGTCCGGCATCTGCTCTCGAGTGCCCCACCGAGTCGGATTCCTGCCGCGCCCCTTCCGACGTTCGTGAATATCCTGCCCATACACAAGATGGAGAGGCATCTCCTAACACCATAGATGCTGATGTTCACATCCGGCACATTTTGCACGCATCAGACGATGAGCTCGGCATACCAGCAGCTGATGCGGATTTGAGAGCTGCCCATCTGCTAGCTGTCTCGACCTCACCCTCTGATTTCGATGACAGATCTTTCCACGAGGAGTGGGCCTCTCTTTCTGATAATAGTGGCGACTCCGACTATGCAGTAGCGAACCTCAATTGCTGGTTTGAAACACCTTTCCAGCAGTTCGAGGAACCCAGGGATCTATATGAGCCCGTAAGTCTGTTCTAAGAACGGCTGGTGTCATGACTGTAAAGAAATTTAGGTTTGGAAATGTTTGACGTGGAAGAAATCTAACCAAATTATACTGTTTGCAAAGCTGCATGTTGTGTCACATTTGCAATTCTCTCGGGAAATGATTTTACGGAATCGGGGCAATTTCGGAGTAAATATTGTACTTCTTTTAATTAGAGATGTGAAGTTCTCGATATCCTAACCGGATAGATGTGTTGGCTGGAGAGCAATAGGGCTCTAGAATTTAGGAGTACGCGGTTATGGTGAGTTTTAGACGCCCACATAGATTTGTCGGTAGTCAATGCGAGGATGAAAGTAAAATGAAGATTTTTATTGTCAAATCGATCATTTTCTATCAGTTTTGTTTACCGAGTTAATTGAAATCTTTAATCGAATTCCTGAAGATAACTTGTAAACGGAGATTATTTTGAATCCCAGGATTTTAGAATCAGTATCAAGCAAATGTCAGAGATTTTTTGTATTCTGTGAGCCAAATGCATTGAAGTGGATCCGCGCAATGATGCAGAAGATGGAATGACTTAATCAGTACAGAATTCCGCACTAATCCAATCGATTATTTTTAAATAACTACTCGCCATATTAAACGTAATGAAAATTTGGAGAGAAGGCTTGGATAGCACCCAGTTCCATCGTTGGTCCATTGAGATGTCGAAACCCATCGGAATGCCAAGGAGATGGAAGACTTGACCGCTAGGGATAACTTGACACCCCCGATCTACCAACAATTGGGGAGTAGGCCCGCTGATTGCTCTAAAAGCAGTTTTAGCATGGTTGATTTTTGAGCTTGATGCCACACAAAAGGTGTGGAGGCACCACCAGAACACCTCAATGCTGTTTATATCGTTATGCACAAAGGCATTCATGTCATCAGCAAAAAGTCTCACAACCATTTGGCCGTGATTTAGAGGTAAGGAAAGACCCTTGAGATTGCCAGTGTCCATGTGATGCTTTAATAGGATTGCATATTATAATTAAAGTCCGGGAGATTAGGCTAAGGCCGAACTTCCTTTATTTAAAAAAACTATGCAATTATTGGAAGGAGCTACAGAGTTTTTGTCGGAATGCAACATCCTGCAATTAATTCAAATATTTTATGAATGATTCAACCAGTCCACTCACTCGATTAGGTTGGAACTACTAGTCATTAACGAACTACAATTTAAAGAAAGTGACATCCTCTGAGATAATCATTAATGAACTACAATTTAAAGAAAGTGACATCCGCTGTTATCTCAAGTTAGATTTAGGAAGAAGCTAATTTTCTTGTTCAAGCAAATTTTGGTTCACTAGACTAAACAATATATCTAAACAGTTCATCGTGTTGATAGAGCGTGAACAGCAAATACAATTCAACCAGCTATTAGTAAGAGTTGTCCCTTTAATAAAATAAAATAAAAGCATTAGCCTAATCTCCCGGACTTTAATCTCTCGGACTTTAATTAAAATAAAGAGAAAAAGTTACAAGTGAATGGGACTAGTGCCCATGGGACCCCTCAAATCCCACCATGCAGGGGAGGAGTATGGCAAGCTAGAGGGCATTACAAATGAGGCGGATAAAGTTATCATCACCCTCATGTGGGACCCATTTGGGTTTCAACTTGTTTTCGAGGAGATAAAAATACAGTGATGTCTAAATGGTGGAGTTCTCTTATCTCGAGAGATTCTTTTACCTAGGAGAAACAAGGATTCCTCGATCGACCATTCCTTAGGAGTTTGGCCAAAATTGATAGCGCATCACTCCCTCCAAATCTTCCAGAGAGTTTCCCCTCTGATGGCATTCCACTGCCTTGATGAGCAACCGACCGCCTCACCCAACATCACCTGTTGCCAGTTGATTTGGTTCGTGAGTCTCAATACTCAGGTCACGTGATGCCAGATAACATGAGACTTGGGGTAGTCGAAGAACAAGTGAGTTAAATCTTCGATGCACCGATGGCAACGCTTGCACCATGGCGGCACACCACAGATTTTGTTAGCCCTTGCATTGGACCAGATACCTTTATGCAAGATCTGCCACATGAGAACGGACTTTTTGACCTCAATTAGGGGGTGCCAAATAGACATGAATTTTAGTTCCCATCGAAGTTTGGTCCAAGAAAGGCACCATCTCTTGTTAAGAGTGTGGTGCACATCTAAATCCTCTTTGAAGTTGGGGGTTCTGGATATCTTCTTACCATTGCTCCATTTGAGGCCCTCCAGGCAAGGAGGATCGTGACCGCAGAGAAGGCGGGTAGTTGACCGGTCCCATGCTAAACACCTGCTTTGAAGAAGTGTCCATTCCTCAAAGGTAACTCTAAGCCTAGGATCCAATTCTTCGAACCTAATCCACTGGCTGTTCTCTTGTTTCCAGAGTTGTTTCCACTGTTTGAACCCCTTGTTCCATAACCGCTTTGCAGTTTGGAGGTTCCAAGACTCCACCCCCCGAATGCCGTAGATCGGGAACCAAATAGAGTCATTTTGTCTTAACCCAGCCGCCCACTTCCACTCATCACTGATTCTGATGAATTGTTTGGCCTTGTTCCAATTCTTCCATAATGAACACACGAGGCTAGAGCCTTTAGGGGACACCGGGTGGGGGGAGAACAAAAGCGTGAGAATCCCTATGTCCTTCCAACCAGGATGGCCAACTAAGGTAAGGTCTTCCGTGTTTTTGAAGATCAATTTAGCCCAAGAGGACTCCCTGTTGCTCCAAGCCTTGATAAGCCACTTTGCCGCCAGCTTGTCAGCCAACCCAACAATATCCAAAATTCCCAAGCCCCCTGAGTCTTTAGGGCTAATGCAAGTTTCCCATTTGATTTTGGGAATCCCCCTCCTGTTGGGGTCCCCAGTCCAAAGGAAGTTTCTGCAGATTCTTTCCACTTTGGCCAAGTCTTTCTCCTTAGGTCTCCAACACGAGATAAAGTAAATAATTGTAGACAATATAAAAGTGTTGACAACCATAGCACGTCCTACCAAGTTGACTTGCATACCTTTCCAATGATTCAGCTTGCTATCCAGCTTGGATAACACCCAGTTCCAACGTTGGTCCATCGAGATGTCGAATCCCATCGGAATGCCAAGGAGTCGGAAGACTTGACCATTAGGGATAACTTGACACCCTTGATCCACCAACAATTGGGGAGTAGGTCCGCTGATTGCTCTAAATGCAGTTTTAGCATGGTTGATTTTTGAGCATGACACCACACAAAAGGTGTCGAGGCACCACCAAAACACCTCAATGTTGTTTGTATCATTATGCACAAAGGCATTCATGTCATCAGCAAAGAGTCTCGCAATCATTTGGCCGTGATTTAGAGGTAAGGAAAGACCCTTGAGATTGCCAGCGTCCATGTGATGCTTTAATAGGCAACTGAGTCCATTCGAGGCGATAACGAATAGTAGAGGAGCCAGAGGGCATCCTTGCCTAATTGATCTTTTTAAACGAATGGGCTTAGAGAGCTTACCGTTGATATTTATTCTAGTTGAAGCATTTCCAAGAAGAGTGGAAACCATCTTCGTGAACTTTTGGCTGCATCCAAGGTCTTTCAACGATTGAAGAATAAAGTCCCATTCCAATCTGTCATACGCTTTGTCGAAGTCGATCTTAATGAATACGAGATCTTGAGCAGACTCTGCAAAAGCAAGGCCTTCCCAAATATCGACAATTGTTTCAAGTATAGATCTACCTTTGATAAAGCCTTTCTGGTCCTCACACAGCCATGACTTTAAATGACAAGAGATTCTGTTGGCGATAACTTTTGCAATTATCTTGTATCCTGTTTGGAGCATGGTAATCGGACGCCAGTTTTCAATTTTGTTCTTATCTCCCCTTTTGTGGATTAACTTGATGACGCCATTATTGAGACACTCAGGGAGGGCACCGAATGAGAGAGCCTCTTGCCACACGAGACGTAGTGGGGTGGCCACCTCATGTTTGAAGGACTTGAAAAACTCATTGGTGAGGCCATCCGGACCCGGACTTTTCCTGTTGGTAAGGGCATCAATAACCTCGATAATTTCAATCTCGGAGATGTTAGCATCCAACAAAGCAATCAAGTTCTGTGGGATTCTAGTTTGAGCAATCCTTGAGATGGTTGCCATGGAGTCGCGCCTGTGGGGGGAAGGAGGAGTCGAGACCCCGAGAAGATTGGTAAAGTGCTCGACGATGATAGATCTATTCTCCACTTCCGTGCAACATTCGGTTCCATTGTTATCGACCAATAGGGGGATGGATTCTCTAGCTTGTTTCCTTTTGAGGATGTTACACATCTCTTTCGATGGTTTGTCGGCCTTCCCCGCCCACCAGTCTTTGAAGAAAATTTGAAGGTTTTTCCTTTGAACCTCCTCCTCTAATCTTAGTCTTCCCCTGATTTTCAAAAGACCTTGTTGGCAATGTAACTTACCTTTGTTCACCTCTTCTTCAAGTCGTGAGAGCCTCCGGTACACCGTTTCTCTCTTTTTTTTTTTGGGATATCTCTTATAGCCTTTTGAGTCCTGATTAGAATTTTTCGAGTCCTTTCCACCGCACTTCTCCAACACTTAGCTGGTTCATTACATTAAGCAAAGGCTTCCGCCCACACCTCAGAAATTTCTTGGTGGACAGAGGGGAGGGAAAATGATGTCTGACAAGACTCCAAAGATTTGAGATTTAAATTCAGAGGAGGAGATCGCGTCGTCTCGGAGAAGATCAACGACTGGCTAAACCCCAAGGCCTGTAACCAAGTTAACACAGACGAAAGGACGTTCAAGATCTGCAACCAAGTTAAACTCCGAGATCCCTAAAGTTAAAAGGGCGATCAAGATCTGCAACCAAGTTAAACACCGAGATTCCTAAAGATGAAAGGGCGATCAAGATCTGCAACCAAGTTAAACACCGAGATCCATAAACATGATGTAGAGCTGGATGATATGGAATTTTTCAAACCATCAGATTTCTGGATTGGTCCACGGCCGAGATATGCCTAAAATGAAAGGGCAATTTAGATTTTGTATGATAACTTTTCTAATATTATTGTCATCATCTCTGAGATGATGCTTAAAATGAAAGAGCAGTTTGGATCGGGATGACGAGTGGAAGTGGGCAGCTGGGATAAGACAAAATGACTTTATCTGGTTGCCGATCAGTAGCATTAGAGGAGTGGAGCCTTGGAACCTCCAAACTGCAAAGCGATTATGGAACAAGGGGTTCAAATAGTGGAAACATCTCTAGAAACAAGGGACCAACCAGTGGATTTAGGTTTGAAGACTTAGACCCGAGACATAGAGTTACCCTCGAGGAATGGACTCTTATTCAAGGCAGGTGTTTAGCATGGGACCGCTCAACTACCTGCCTTCTCTGCGGACAGGATCTTCCTTGTCTGGAGGGCCTCAAATGGAGCAATGGTAAGAAAATTTCCAGAATCCCCAACTTCAAAGAGATCTTAGATGTTCATCACACCCTTAACATAACAAGAGGTGGTGCCTTTCCTGGACCAAACTTCGATGGGAACTAAAGTTCATGTCTATTTGGCACCCCCTAATTGAGATCAAAAAGTCCGTTCTCATGTGGCAGATCTTGCATAAGGGAATTTGGTCCAATGCAAGGGCTAACAAAATTTGTGGTGTGCCACCATGGTGCAAGCGCTGCCACCGATGCATCGAAGATTTAGTTCACCGGTTCTTTGATTGCCCCAAGTCCCGGGTTATTATCTGGCGTCACGTGACGCAGATATTGAGGCTCACGAACCAAATCAATTGGCAACAGGTGCTGTTGGGTGAGGCGGTCGGATGCTCTTTGAGGCTGTGGAATGCCATCAGGGCTGAGACTCTTTGGAAGATTTGGTGGGAGCGTTGTGCTGTCAATTTTGGCCAAACTCCTAAGGAATGGTCGATTGAGAAATCCTTGTTTCTTCTAGGTAAAAAATCTCCCGAGATAAGAGATCTCCACCATTTAGACATCACTGTATTTATCTCCTCGAGAACAACAAGCTGAAACCCAAATGGGTACCACACGAGGGTGATGATAGATTTATCTGCCTCATTTGTAATGCCCTCTAGCTTTCCATACTCCTCCCCTGCATTGTGGGATTTGGGGGGTCCAATGGGCACTAGTCCCTTTCACTTGTAACTTTTTTTAATTTTAATTAAAGTCCGAGAGAATAGGGTAAAGCCGAACTTCCTTTTATATAAAAAAAAAACATGCTCCTCTTGTAGAAGGAAAAAACCCATGTTTCATCAATGGGCGCTTTATTATTATCATAATGTCAAGTCAGCGTATGAAGCCTAACATTTATATTTCGACCAGAGATGAACAGGAAGAGTGGTCAATTGAGAAATCGTTGTTCCTCCTTGGCAAAAGGATTGTCAACTGTAAGAAATCCCCCCCCTTCAGGCATCATCAAGTACTCTTTTTGATCAATAACAAGCTTAAACCGAAGTGGGCCCCACATGAGGGTGATGAGAGGGTGATTAACCTTCTTTGTAATGTCATCTAAGCTCTGTAAAAGCTTCCCCTGCTTTGTGGGATTTGGGGGGTCCCGTGGGCACTAGTCCCCTTCTCTTGTACTTTTCTTTATTTAATTCAAGTCCGAGAGAGTAGGCTAATGCCGAACTTCCTTTATATTAAAAAAAGAGAATCGCCAATGCCAGCTGGGATGTTTGTTTGCTTCTTGTCGCCCAAAATACCACAATCTTTGGTTGCAAGATCACGTATAAGTCTTCTTCGGAAGATGAAGCGGCGGATAGATTTTGCCTTCTGAGAGGGTAAGACTTGTGGAGCCCCCATTTCCGACTCAGAAAATAAAAAAAGATCATTGCCCAAAGTCAGGTGGGATGTCTGTTGGCTTCTTATTCCCCAAAATCAGGTGGAATGTCTGTTGGCTTCTCGAAAATAATGAAGCTTTGGAAATTCTGGACATCCAGATAATGTTAGATAAGGTGGTGGTCATCGGGATTTAGTAAGATGCAAGATCAAACCTTGGAATGGGAAGGAGCTTTTACTGTTGGTGCACAAGTGAGGTAATCCACACAAAGTGTTTCTGTGGAAAAAAGGGATAACATGATTGATCAAGTCCTTTTTGTCCACAAGATATAGACATTTAAATCAGACTCAACACGAAATGAAAATTTCAATCGTTCAAGCTGAGATGGCAACTTAGATTAAAGAACCATTGGCGTTTCTTAAGAGAATAAGAGAAGTATATGCTTCAGTGATAAATGTTGCAAAGGGGAGATCATACTAGTGCTGGTGGTGAACTTGAATGTTAGTCCATCATGGTGTAAAGAGGAAATTTGAGGACCTTGATTATCTTTCCCACTCTTGCCTTCTAAGCTTTAAGGTATGGAAAGAAATAGTTCTATAAAGGAAGTTTGGCATGAGGACTATTCTCTTCGAATGTGCTTCAATTAATTGAAAGTGCAAGTGAAGGCAGGCAGGCTAGTATCCATGGACCCCATATCTCAATAAACAAATTTATAGCGTTAGATGCATGGCACAATCGAGAGCCAAAAGGTCCACTAGCGTAGAGCTTGGGAAGGGATGGCCCAATGAGGTGACTAGTTTTGACAGACCGGAACCTTGAATACTAGATCAACAGGCTTAAAGGCCGATCACAAGGATGCCCGAAATCTAGTGTCAACAACAGCCCCGAAGGTCGATGAAGGCCACAATCGATTGGCTTGATGGATTTAACACCCCACCATTGAAGAGAGGGGGTGTCCGTAGCGGCCCAAGGTTGAAACCACCCCCCACTATGGGGTGACACATTCAACCACCAAGCGAGGCATGCATGGACATTGTAGCAATAAGTTATTCCAAGGGAAATGATGAGATTGTGGAATTCGTTTGAGGAAATTTTCCTTTCATTTAGATAATGTTATTAGTCTCAAAGTTATAGTTTGATCACGCTACTATGCATTAGGCTTTTATCTTTACAAATAACCACCATTTTTCATAACTTACCCTTAAATCCATATGTAAATCAAAACTCGAAGACTTATTTGATGCTCTGCCGTAGGAAATTCTTGAGTAGATAGATTCTACCAACATTTGATGCCATTCTTGAAACATTTGTGGGCTTTGATGCCAAGAAAATAATTCACACTATGGAAGCAACAATCAAATCATGAGGGGAGACCAGGTTGAATCAATCTAGCTTCTCAGATCGAGAAATCTTGGATCCTTTCCTCTTATACCTATCTTTTAGGTGAAGAACCACGTTGAAATCTCCCATGTTCGTAGATGTTATTTGAATGTGGCTAGTATCCATAGCTTCTAGAATATCGATTGTACCGTTGATAGAATTTTGCTCTTTGACCAGTCCCCTATGGATTACCCTCCACAAAGATTGCCCGTCTCCTAGAGTTGATTGCTCTCACCTTGACATGTCCCGCGCCAAGATTAACATTGTCAAAGAGAAGACCAAAGCCATTGCTATTCATCACTAAAGTTTCTTCCCCTTCCACTTCCTGGGAAGGATCTGTTAAGGATATCCACTACAAAGCCTTGAATAGAGAGAAATTTGTGTCAAAAGAAGAATCATGATAAGAAAAGAAATCTAGAACATTGAAAGTTGTTCATGTTAAGGATATCCAGAAGTTGTTCACCCACTATAAAGCCTTGAATAGATAGAAATTTGTGTCAAAAGAAGAATCATGATAAGAAAAGAAATCTAGAACATTGAAAGTTCTCAATGCATTGATCCCAATCGTACACAGAGGGTTCTAGATCTCTAGAATAGGTTAAGACGAGAAGACTATTTGGTTGCGAGTGTTGCTCTTGCTTTTTTAACAGAATTTTAGGCTAAGAAGATGGGAAGACCTGACAAGAAGATGTTTGAACTCATGAAAAAAAAAACCAAGGACTTCATACCTCTTTTGAATAAAAAAGAATATGGACATGCCATCAATGCTGAGGAGAAGCTACATGTTGTAGTGAGTTTCTTTATAGATGTTTTCTCTAGCACTCCCAAGAGAGGGGAGGCTATCTAGAGAGCCATAGTTGAAATTGCAATTACAAGGAAGAAAACTTTCGTTGGAAGCATTGCTAGACTCCTAGACTTGCCCCTATCTGTTGGTGAGGTTAAAGATATGTTGAAAGCATTGCTATCCTCATATTGATGGCTGCACGATGATATCTTTTTGGATCTTAATGACTTCCTAACTCCCTTTCTTTTGTTGATTTGGAAAGAAGTTAAACAAGTCGTGCTTTATACTTTGGAGAAGCACTATCTCATGTGAATTTTAGCTTATATACCCATTTACATGGTAAAGCTTTCCTGCCCTTTGGCAAATGTACCAAATCCCAAGTACCATTCTTGTGAATAGAATCCAACTCACTCTTCATGGCACTCTCCCACTTGACATGATCCTCTGTCTGCATAGCCTCTTTGCAGCAAGAGGGCTCACCGGCATCTGTTAGCATAACAAAATCTAAACCTAGAACATATCTATCAGGTGGATGTGAGACACGTGCATAACATCCTTATGGAAGCCTCTTCCCCTTTGATTCCTTGTATTCTTGAAGCATTCTTCTGTGGTGTGGTTGTTAAGACCACAAATGTTGCAAGGTGAATTCCATCCATAACTGATTCTTCCTAGCTCTTGTGTTTGAGGAGAAATATGATGAGAGTACTTCCCAAGTCTCTTGGGATGTCTTGCAATTCCTAACATGTGGTAACAAGAAATCAGAGATTGAGTTTAGTAGATATGACCTGGCACGAGCGTCCTTTGCACATCGTGTGGTCAGCCTTTCTTGCTCTTCCCTTATAGGTTGTTGATTGCTCTTGAAGGTTGGCATCTCTTCATCTCCTGAGATGTATCCATATAGATTTCTCCCTTGAAGGTAGGATTGCATCCTATAGTGACTATGTTGAGTAGTTTTTCCTGTCCAATTTGTCAATGAAGGATGGAAACCCATCTCCCATCTTGATTGTTGTTGCTCTGATATCACTGTTGGCGGAGATGGTGGATAGTCACAAGAGATGAAGTGGTGTTGCTAGATGCCGCCTCACACCTGCTAAGAATGATGGCTTGAGAGAGTAGTGGGCCTCCGTAGCTTGCTAATGAACACAAATACTCATATATGTTGCTTGGAAGATGATCCACTACTCAATGGATCAAAACAGATATGTTGGAGTTGATCCTAGAACAAAAACTTGCTATTTTTGTTCTTACACCTGTTCAATGTTTTGAACAATTCTCTGAGCACAGAAGCACTTGAATTAATTCCTTTTGGGAAACTCTAATTAACTTAGTAAGCTATCAATCATGAGTGATTTTATAAAAAGTGATGCATTACATGCAGAGAAAGATGTTTGGCAAATCATAGCTCCATCCCGACATTCACGGGCTGCTACTGTCATCAAACTAGTGAGAAAAGATACATTTCTCACGATCGTGAGAAGCAATGCTAATGAACATTTGTAAGTGCATAATAGACAGTATGTGGAGTCTAACATGCTTTAAATCATGGCAAATGATCAACTACACACTGAGAACAAGCTCTGAAAAGATCACTATTCTGATGGAGCTACAAGAGACAAGTGAAATGAGAATGTACTGATCATATATGTATTAAAACATGTACAAATACAATGTCATTGGCAATCACACATTGCTCAATGTGTGAGAGGTGAATGAGATATGAGATAAGCTCTCACTTCACAATGAATGTCCTTTAAAATGATCTCTTAGGCTCGAGATACACGTAGGTCTTCTTGATCCTCTTCTTATAGTTATGCTTGGAGCCAAAGTTTGAATTCAAATTCAAACTTCTACCTAAAAGGTGGATCCTAAAGTATAGGATAGATTCCCTCATCACTCAACAACCAATTAATTCGTGATTTTAGAGCTTCCTAAATCCATGTGGATGTAATCCACTTTTACAAGGATAAATGTGAAGGAGTTTGTACCTAAGAACCAACTTAGGGACTTGTGGAGAAAGAGACTATACCTCAATCCCCTTCAAGTGCATATAGTGGGGATTCACGCTTTAATTATCAATCCGATGAGTATCAAAACCTAGCCGAGTGTATGAAGACATGCATTCAAATGACGATCAATGCAAGTGAGCTACTCAAAGAGTGCAAACAAGGCAAAGACTATTCCAAACAAGCTTCAACTGTTAGTTATGGTGTCACGATACTTGGTGCAGCAGCCAACAGTAAATTGAGCTTTTCTCTCATCTCCAAACTCCAAATATAGTGAATAGCATATGCATTTCAAAGCTCTCAAGAAGACGCATCCAATGATGGTATTTTCACTCAATTCTGACACTTCTACATCAAGTTATGAGCAAAATACTGAGTCGCGGGAATGGCCTTCCTACACTTCAACACTTCCTACACTTCACATACACCTTAACTACAACAAACAAGCACTTTCATGGATAGACAACACTTCCTAACACTCTTTCCAAGAAACACACATGCACACAAGCTCACAAAGAAGATGATACAGAGTGGAGAAGACACAAATTCGAAATTCTGTGCTCTTGATTCTCACAATGGCCAAAAGTGTCTACAAAGAGTCACAAATTGACTTATATACATGTGCCCTAAAAATGGTCCTTTCACACAAGAGACCGGCACTTTATTCACTAAAAGGTTAATTTCATACTAATTTACATGCGTAAGCTACTAATCTTCTATGGGGATGCATCTAGAGGACTCCTCTAGTGCTTTTACATCAGAAATTATATTACAAAATGATTATGATACAAAAATAAGGTGTCCAAATCAGAAAAATTTTGGGGCCCTTCTTTTTCTCTGCCTTGTGCTCTCTTTGCTCTGCAACACTCTCCCCCTCTTTGTCTCTGTTGTCCCTTGACAGGCTTTACTTCTTGTCTTTCCCTTGTTGTCCGCACGCATCCCTTGGTCAGTTCTGCCTGTTTGTTAGACTGGCGTTCCGTTTTAATGGCCCTATTCTTGATTTTTTCTTTTACATCCTCTCAGCCTGATGCATTTGTACTGCCTGTTCTTTTCTTTTCATCGCCCGCAACCCTTGGTCAGTTCTGCCTGTTTGTTAAACAGGTGTTCGGTTTTGATGGCCTCTTCTTAATTCTTGTTTTACATCCTCTAGGCCTGATGCATTTGTCTTGCCTAATAAGTCGGGTTGCCACGCACGCCACCAGTGGAAGGTATGAGGATGTGATCCTTCAGCCTTCGATCTAGACCTTCCAAAGATCAAGAGGTTGAAGCACCCTCTTGTGGTTTCGGAACCGCTGGATATCTTCTTGCACATCTTCATGGATACTTTCCTGGCCCTGGTTCCTCCTTCCACCTACGTCCTTGATGTGTGCCCGTGCGGGGCTCTGTGCAGAGATGGGTGTTGCACCCCTGCGGGGCTTCTTGCAGAGATGTATCTTCGGATATGATCTTTTCAGTGAAGCTTCTTTCGTAGTCTTCTTCTTTTCTTCTTTTTGCTTGATTCTCCCTCAACACTGCCCCCCTCCTGAACTCTATCGTCCTCGACATGCTTTGAGAGTCGATGGGAGTATGTTCTATAGACTTTTTGCTCTGTTTCATTAAGTAGATTGGCTTCACGTATCATTAGCTGCTTCCACTGTTCTGCTTTTACACCGTCATGTGGTGGTTGTCTATGATCGGCGAAGAAGCTTAGCTCATATGCCACTAATCTGGCATTCATTTTGGATGACATCTTTAAAAAGATCTCTGAATCGATTTCAAAAAACCCTGTGAAAAATGCTTCTTCGAACGTTTGCATATAGGTACTCGGCAAAAACATCAACCTAGAATAATATGCCATTATTGTTGGTCGGCTAGGCATAACAGACAAATAAAAAACAAGAATATCTGTTCCTTGATTAATGCCAATGAAGTTCAAAAATGTATATGCCGCATGTTTGAAGACCTTCAATGCTGTAAGTATCATACTGAGTATTTTATTCGTCATCTTGATGGTTAAATCAAGTAGTTGCATAATTCTGCAGCCAAAATTCAATGGTTTTAATCATGTAATCCTCTGTACGTAGATAGTTATGCGGTGGACTTGGAAGTAGTGGATAGTTTAGCCACTGTTTATTGATCACACCAGTCTTTTGCATATCCAAAAATTCTCGTGCTTCTTTGCACCATGGTGTTGGACAAAAAGAAGGATTTACCTGTAATAAATATGGTGCCGCTTGCCAGTGCACCCATAATGTAGGATGTTTCTCAAAAAATTTTCTTCTCCAAACAGGCTGCGCCGCTTCAAATTCTTCTTGAGTATAAGTGAATGTGTCATGTTTGAAGTGCAGCTGTTCGTCTGGATTTTTCTGTGTGATCTTTTTGATGTATTGTCTTGTTTTCTCTTTCATCAGTCCGTACGGAATGTTGAACGGCTTCATGATCTTCTCTAAGTCTTTACCTTTAATCTTTGCTTCTTTCACAACTTTGATGACTTCATTTTCAAAATTTTCAGTCAACCGGGACACCAATAGTGCCCGTTCCCTCTGACCTATTTCTGCAGTGTATGGCATTGGATGATCATCATGTGGTTCCGACATCTGCTCTTTTATTGGAGAGTTATAAATTGGGGGAGATAGAGGACGCACCTCTACCTCGTCAGTAGGATTTTCTTTTGTCGTCTCTACTGGTGTCCCGATTGATGCTTTCTCTTCTGCTTTGGTCTCTAATTAGGCTAAGCACTCAGTCTTCTCTTTTACTTCTTGCATTGCTGCCCGTAGTGCTTCCTTGGTAGCTAGTAACTCGTTACTAATCTCTGCTACATGATCCATATTTTCACTATAACTCGCTGCAAGTTTTCCATGGGCTGTATTCAACTGCTTTTTTAGCTCATATGTTTCTTGAGTGTACTTACGTTCCCATTCTTCTCTCAATGCTTGCTCTTGTTTCAGCAAATCTGCATATTTCTCAATTTGAGCGCTTACTTCTTTTTGGTCAATATCTGTTGTCTCGTGTTTTTCTATAGGTTGGTCATATAGCAATGACTTCATCAGTTCTTTATTTTGGTTTCGTAAATTATCGTTTTCTTCCATGTATACTTTCAGTTGTGTTTCGAGCAAGTTGCTTCTAGCTTTTATCCTCTCCTTATTTGCCTCACTGGCTTCATGTTGTCTTTGTAATTCCATAAATTGTGTTTGTAGCTGATGATGCTGGTTCACCAATGTATCACATTGTGTTTTGACTGCGAGTAACTCCCTTTCTTTGTCGACAGTCTCTTTCTGCGCCTGGATGAGTTGTGCAGATAGTTGTTCACTCATAATTTGAAACTGATTCTTTTCCCTCATGGCTTTGTCATAATCTGCATCTGTATCCATCATCTGTTGTTGTGTATCCATGGCCATTTGGATCATTTGTTTGACAACCGGTTTTAATTGAGTAACATCCACATTTAACCATGTGGTAGGAATACTAAGTTTTGCTCCTATTGTCACATCTTTTCCTTGAGCCACATGTAATGTGGTGTCATGGGGCTGCCTGATATGAAGTTGGATCCTCGGCTCAGCCTCCATGTGGTCAATCTTGCCTTGAGGTGTATCATCTGGCACTTCAATCACAGTTGGCTCTTTGTTTTGTAGTAGTCCTGAGTCTGCGTTCACTGGAGTTTGTATTTCTTCTTTGAGAGGTGGCATGGGAGCTTGATTTGTCATGGGGACTTCTTTCACGCTTATCTTTGATTGGTCATTTAGTTGAATCACATGCACGTTGTCACGGGGTTGTTCTATGTTCTTTGCCTGCGACTGTTGGTTGTCCGGTGTGACTTCGACTTGATTAATCTCTGTCCAATCTTCATTGTGCGTTTCTGTTTGTATATCAGTATCCAGGGTGTCTTTTTCGTGACTGGATTCTACATCAGAGCTAGAATCTTCTAAACCTAATTCTTTATATCTGGCCACTTGTTCAGGAGTCTGTTCTTTATCTTTCATTCTCCTTTCTTTGCTGGCTTGCCTATAATGGTAACCTTGGATATTCAAATTTACTTGCCCCCGCATATACTGATGTGTTTCTTCTAGGGCAGCGGAGAGATATCTTTTAGTAATTGGTTGTTGGGTCCCAGGAATCTGTGGCAATGTGTGTGTCCTCTTTGATTGGGGTGTAGCCTGGGCTTCTTCCTCCCTAAGACGCTTTGTACCCCTCATGGGTTTCTTTGAACTGGTTCCTGCTTCGTCCATAGAGATGACTCTATTCTTTTTCTTTGGAACCGCCGCTGACTTGGCATATTTGGCGAGCTCTACTGAGGTTGGCATCACACGCAAGCAGTTCTTCATATCCAGTGCCTCATAAATAAGTAGGGTCAAGGCGGAACTACCATTCAGAAACTTTTTCTGACCCCACTTCTTCTTTGCTTCAAATAGACGTTCTTGAACATAAGGAGTCATATTTACTTGATTTCCGACTTGCCTCATAGCATGTGAGAGCAGTTGCACCACGATCTTTTGAGGTGCTGTATATCTATGCATACTTGGAAAACAAAAGTGATGGTGCACTAAGCGAACAACCTCTTCAATATCATTTCTATTGATTTCCAAAAAGGATCGCTTTTTAGGATCATGACATTCATCTTTGACATTAGTGTGTCCTTCTTGATTCCATCCGAAAGCTCGGTTAATTAGCTCGTGAGTAAATTGAATGGTTTTCCATGCGCCAACTCTATCCAATACTCGTGCCTCAGGAAGTGATATCTTATTCGCTGCAGGCTGGAGTGTATTCATCACTTGTGTACATCTCTGAAAATCTGGCAAATATATTGGAAGTCTTAAAAATGCATCAATTCTAGCTTGAGTCGAGACATCTGTCATTCGCGGTAATCCTTGTACGATAGTCTTGAAGTCTTGCGACATGATAGGGAAGTAGTGATCGCTGTCCATGATTTTGATAGTGGCCATGAAAATGAGATCCGATACTGGTTGGTCATCAAAAACCAATGGCCTCTTGATTTTGTTATTGATTCTAATGGAAGAAGCTGAACCTCTTCCTCTTGCGTCGCTTCGGAATTAGTAGATGCCATCTGCACTCAATATAGAGTATGAATTAGTGGCAAGATAGTATCAGAAATCCTCCTTCATTTGTCTTTCATAGATTGACATTGCTCCGCGTGAATGGTGTCGTCCCTTCCCCGTGGGTGTGAGAAAGGTAATACCTAGGTTTTTTCCTATTTTTAGGTATTTTTATGTTTTTTTCTGAAAGAAAAACAGAAAAGTTAGTTCATAGCCGAAGCGGTTATTAATTTTTTAATAATTTTCTTTAGATTATGTACAAGTGCTCTCCTATTTCCCAAAGGGAAATTGTGCTTCACTATCATGAAATAGAAGAATATTGTGCCGAATGTGTGGCCTTGTAATGTGGCCCTATCATGCATACTTTTTGGATTCTGGTAACTCCATATGCGTGCAACTCGAATTATTTGGTAGATGTATATAGCTTGTCTTGTCTTTCGGCATCCAAATCTGCTTTATTCTGTTGAGAGAAATCGTGTTCCCAACCTTCATGGTGAATGTGATGCTTCTCATTTGGTGCTTCTGCTTTGTCTGCTTTTTGAATCTTGGAATGACGTGAGAATTGTATGTAGACTCCTGCTCTATCCTGTAGCAGTTTAGCTTATGTTGTTTTGCCTTTAGACCATAGTGATTTTCCTTGTTCATGGTTCGTCCTTTTTGATGATTGTCATTTGAGTACATGACTTGGGAATCCATATTTGTGTGCGGTCCGGCTGAGCAGCTATCACCTTTTTCGGAATCCATACTTTAGCAATTCTTTGTGGAACTGAATATCCAAAGCGATTTACATACTGGTTCTGTGGGTTCTTTTGCTGTAGCAAGTAGTTCTTCTGTTGAAGATATGCAGCCATTTGGTCCTTCCTTATCCAAGCCTGTCTAGTGTAAGGAATGGGGCATATTCTAATAGGTGTAGACTTGTGATTACTCGGAGAACTAGTCTCTCTTGTGCATGGTTCTTTGCTAAGGCTGTTTTCAGATAGAATGATACTCTTGTGACTTGCTAGATTAGAAGATGGTGTGCAAGCTGGATTCGGTGTGTCCTCACATGAAGTACTCGATGAAGGGGTTTCCATAGTGCTAGTGAACATGCATTCATCACTGTGTTCATTTGGATGAGTTTTTGGTTCTATACTTGCGGCTTTGATTGGTCATTCGTCTAGCATGCTGAATACTTCACGATGTCCTATCTTGGCCGAGATGTATCCTAAGGCCAATTGAATAGTTACTTCATATTCATATATCCAGTCTTGTCCTAACACGAGCTCTTCCAATAAATCTTGATCGTGACATACTAAGAGTTTTTGTTCCATTGTGTTGTT
Organism: Ceratopteris richardii; assembly: GCA_020310875.1. Classification (NCBI taxonomy): domain Eukaryota; kingdom Viridiplantae; phylum Streptophyta; class Polypodiopsida; order Polypodiales; family Pteridaceae; genus Ceratopteris; species Ceratopteris richardii. Next base: position 8,621,933 of record CM035414.1, read on the forward strand.
TCCTAAGTGTAGAGGCAAGATAATCTCTCCTATACACTTGGTGATCTTTCCTCCTATTCCAATCAGTTGTGCCTTTGATGGACGTAATTCTTCCTTGAGTTGTTGAGTCAATGAAAATTTGATGCAGCTTATAGCGGCTCCTGTGTCAATGAGAGCATCCACTAAGTGGTACTCCGTTTTTCGGGCTCCCAAATTTAAATATGGTTGTATCCTTTGTTGACCTAGGTTTTCAGTGGTTCTAAAATTAGCCATTGGGATGAGTTCCTCTCCTAGGCGATATCTCTCATCTCTCTCTCTCTCATCCACTCTTTCCGTTTCTTGATTCGTTCTAGTGCTTCCTGTCTGGCTTCTTCTTGTATCCTTTCTTCCTCGGCGCGTCTATTTTACTCATTATCAATCGTGACATCATTCCTTCAGTCATTGGCTCTAAATATTTTTTTACTCGACATCCACTGATATAATTTGGCAATACTTCTCCATCTAGAGTTGCTAAGCTGATGGCTCAAGTTGGTGGATATGACATTGATGATTAATGGGCCATATCCTCCTTTTTGCAATCTTTTAGCGTGTTGTTTCAGGGTATATACCAAAACTAAATCTCCTTCCTTCAGATTTTTATCTTTAATATGAGCATCAAAATATGCCTTCTGTCGCCTTTTAGCAGCATAAATCCCTGCTACTGCTTGTAACCTAGTTTCATGTAGCTTCTCTATTTGATCCAATTGAGCTGAGAGTTCATGTCCTATCCACTCATAAGTTGTGGCTACTCTGAGAGTGGGTATTAAGAAATCAATTGGCAAAATAGCATTTTGTCCATACACTAAGTTAAAAGGAGTAGTTCCAATGGCGGTCTTGTAAGCTACTCGGAATGCCCATAAAGCATGATGTAATTGTTTATCCCAATCAGATCTACCATTGTTCACAATTTTAGTGAGAACTGTGCACAAGATTTTATTTGAACTTTCGGCTTGTCCATTGGCTTGTGGGTGATAAGGGGCTGATTTCTTATGAATTACCAAGAATTCATTTAGTAAGGCTTCTATCACTTCATTCACAAAATGCGTACCTCTATCACTCATAATTTCTATTGGTAGTCCAAATCTAGTGAAAACGTTCTCGAAGAGAAACTTGGCCATAGTCCTTGCATCGTTTTTCTTGGTTGCTTTGGCTTCAACCCATTTGGTCAGATAGTCTGTGGCTACGATTATGTACTTGGCATGTGATCCTTTAGCTGGTGGGCTAATAGGTCCTATAAAGTCTATTCCCCATTTAGTAAAAGCCCTGGCACTCATCATGGGTTTTAGTGGCATTTCATCCCTTCTAATTGGATATTTTGTTCGTTGACATGTATCACATCGTTGAACATATGTGGCTGCATCATGATGTAAAGTTGGCCAGCACATTCCTGCAAAGAGAATCATTTTTGCTGTTTTATCTGCAGAGAAATGTCCTCCTGTAGCTCCTGTATGTGCCATCTCTAAAACAGCAAGATACTCATCTTCATGAATGCACATTCGCAAATGATTATCTCTTCCTCGTTTAAAGAGTTGTTTTCCAATAAGAGCATAGTCCTTGCTTTGTTCTACAAGTGCTCGTTTTCTTGCTAGAGTGGCTCCTTCTAGGTACTCTTGGGTCTTTAAGAACTTCACTAGAGGCATGCTCCATCTTGGTGCTACAGTGGAGTAGCCTAGAGTGGAGTTCTCTTCTGGATTCCGTTCTTGACAGGTTGGGCAGGCTGATACATAGTTATGCGCATCCCTCTGCATGGTTGGCCAATATATGCCCAATCTCTTTAGTGTTTGCCATGTTCCGTTCACATTTAGATGAGTTTTCCATTGATTTACATGTGCTTTTTGAAGCCACATTTCTTGTTCCTCTTCTTCTACACATCTCATGAGTAATCCACTTGAGTCTGGGTGATACAAACTTCCAGCAATGATATGAAGGTTTTTAGTCTTCCATAGGTCTTGGGTTTGGTTTGGTGTGATCCCATCTTTAGGTCCATGAGTGAGTATTGGGATCAACTTTTCTACCCATTGGGGACATACTTTGAGATTAAAAAGGTACGTATCTGGCAGATCATCCGGTATTCCTATGGGTGGTTCTCCATGTGTCATTCTTGATAGGTGATCCGCTCTTATGTGGGTATTTCCTTTCTTGACTACTACTTCAAAATCAAATTCCATCAACAATAAAAACCATCGTACTATTCGTCCCGTATTACAAGGCTTATTGACTAAGTACAGTAGGGCTTGATGATCAACGAAGAATTTGAATTTGTTCGCCAATAAGTAGTGTCGAAACTTCTTTACTGCATACACCATCCTTAGGACTTCTCTCTCAGTTGTGGTATAATTGCGTTCTGCTTGATTCAACTGTCTACTAGCATAGGCTATAGGGTGATCTAATTTTCCTGTATCTGCGGGTTGAGCTAGGATGCAACCAATGGCAAACTTGGAAGCATCTACGTGAATGTGAAAGGGTTTGTTCCAATTAGATACTCGAAGGATTGGTGTTGAACTCAATCAACTCTTTAATTCGTTAAAGGCCTTTTCACATTCCTCTGTCCAATTAAATTGTGACAATAGTGCATAAAGAGGTCTAGCAATTATGGCATACATATGTATAAATCTTTGATAGTATCCGCAATGTCCCATAACTGCTTGGACTTCCTTAGCAGTCTTTGGTCTTGGCAATTCCAGAATCACTTTGATTTTGTCTTCATCAGTTGAAATTCCATTTTTAGAGACAATATGTCCTAATATTTTTCCTTGTCGAACCATGAAGACACATTTTTCTGGGTTGAGGCATACTCTATATTGTCGACATTTGGCAAAGATCTTTTCTAGTTCAAGGATATGCTCTGATCGTATAGCTGAGTAAGTGCATAAATCATCCACGTATACCTCCATACTCTTTCTCAGGAACTCTTTGAATACATGGCACATCAATCTTTGGAAAGTGGCTGAGGCATTGGTTAGGCCGAAAGGCATAACCTTAAAGGCGTATACTCCCCATTCAGTTGCAAAGGCTGTTTTATGCTGGTCCTTAGGAGCAATGGCTACCTGATTATAACCTGAAAAGCCATCCAAAAAACTTTAAACTTCCTTCCCTGCCACTCTTTCCAACAGATGATCCGTGATGGGTAATGGGTAACTGTCTCTTATGGTAGCAGCATTTACTTTTTTTAGATTTATGCATACTCTTAACTTACCATTCTTTTTCGGTACGACCACCAAAGGTGACACCCATTCCATGTGTTCAATCTCATATATGAACCCAACATCTAACAACTTATCTATCTCTTCTTTTATCTTTGCTGAGTAAACATCGTTATATGTGTAAGGTCTTTGTTTGGAAGGTTTAGCTTCAGATGTCATAGGGATTCTATGTGCACATATAGAAGGATCTACTCCTTTCAAATCCTTATATGTCCAGGCAAAGACATCCCTGTATTCCCTTATGAGTCGTATTAACTCTTGTTCTTCCTCCATTGAGACATCCTGTCCTATAAAAGTACATCGTTCTTTTCCTTCCTCTAAGGTTACTACTATTTTCTTGGTCTGCTCTTTGTTGTCATATGCTATTTCTGACTGTGCTTCTCGTTTTGGCATTTGAATAGCAATTCTTCTCTCTTCTACTTCATATTTTTTGAAGTGGGCGGGCACTTCAAATTGGTCTTGAGGCTTGTTTTCTTCGTCAATTTTTGCTTTTTCTAATCCAAGCTCCTCTTCCTGTGTTGGTTCTTGATTTATTTCATTAGTTATGGCACTTACTTCTAGGTTTCCACTTTCTATTTCCATTTGCTCTTGCTCCATTTCAATGCTCTCATAATCGTCCTTCCATTCCTTTTCTATCACTTCCCCTTCTTCAGCCTCTTGAAGAACTACCACATATAGACTAACATCATATCCTTCCTCACCAATGCATTCATTCATGGTTATCACTTCTTCGTTTACACACACATCGAGAGTGGCTAAAATCTCCATCCAACCATGAGTTTCAAATTCTTCATCTAGGAATATTTGAGGCATATAGGCTGGATCTTGTACTGATCTAGCAACTCCTTGCCTTTGCTGCCATCCTTTCCTCCTATCCTCTTCCTTTTTCACAGTTTGGCATATCCATAGATGAGTGTCTTCGTTCATCCATGATTGATCACTTGAACCTATACTATGAATCGATTGATTATCTTCCTCCTTATGAATCTGATTCCATTGTAAGGGGGGAACATCTTGATATGTATATGTGTGGAGATTTATTCTTGTGGTGGTTCCTTCATGCTGTAGGTATACAACGTCTTTTCCCCAATCTTGCACTACCTTTAGTTGTCTCATGAAAGGTCTTCCAAGTATCATTTCATAATTGCTAGGCCTTCCAAATTGACAAATCGCTAAGGTGTGTTCGAACTCAACTCCGCAGGTGGTAAAAACTACTCGTTCCAATAATCCCAAGGGTCGTTCAGTGTGTCCGTCTGCCATTTGTATCTTCATGCGTGTTGGTCTTAGAGCTGGTTTTCCCCATTTCTCCCAGATTTCTTTAGTAGAAATTCCTACTCCAGCTCCAGAATCTAAGATGGCTTTAGTGGTGTAACCCCTATAGGTAATTGGAAGGCAAGTGTTTCCTTCATCTCCCTCACTAAAATCTCCTACCTTATCGACTGAGATTTTTACTGTGTTTACTTCACCAGACATCTCCTTCTCGTCCACCTTGATCTCCAATTGGCTGGTCAGTTTCTCTTTCAAATGTGGTTTGACCTTTAACAGTTCTTCTAATGTCAGGGTACAAGGGATTTTTACCTTTTTAAGATGTTGTATGATATCCGATGTTTTGACTGATGGGTTTGGTTCTTATTTCCTTATCGAGGGAATACAATATAATTCCGAATTATGTTCGTACTCTCCTGTGTAATTTGGAAAAACCTTTACACTACCATTTTCTTTGTTAATTGGATCAATTGGTATTATTTCTTTTGAATTTAGTTCAGGTATGAAGTCTTCAATTTCACCTTCTGCTTCTAGCTCCTCAAAGGGTGGGTCTATTCCTTCCACTTTCTTCCATCGGTCTTCTTGGACTCTTGCCCACAAATCTTTAGGCCATTCCCCTTCTACTTCGGGAACAATGGATCCTTCCCTTTTATCCTCACAGTAATTTCCATTATGTGTCTTACCTGCTTCGGGTTTCTCGGGTTCCTTAGGGATGACACACTCTTGGAATTCTCTTTCCGGAATTCGTGAATTGGGTAATTGAAGAACAGGTTTTTTTAAGGTCTGTTGAGCCACTTCAATTAATGTTTTGCATATCTCCAACCTTTCTTTCTCTAGGTCACCTCTAGGATATTCTCTTTCATGTTGTTCAATGGTAGGTCCTGCTCTTATTCGTGCTTTGTATGCCTGAATCCACATGGCTAATTCTTCAAGCATGGGATCTGCTAAAACTGATCCTACCTCTTCTTTTTTTGACTTTCTCAATAATTGACATCATGCCAATCATTGGTATAGTGTTTTGCATATCCTCTGAAGCCATAGGAATTTCTTCCTCTGACTCACTAGAGGTTTCATAATAATGTGAATGGCTACTTGGTTCCGCTACACTTCCTACAGAAGAGATCACACTTCTTCGGCTTCCTAGGGTTCTCCCAGATCTTAGGTTCATTCACTTTAAAGTTCTATTTAACCTTGCCAACCTCCAACTTCTAGAGTTCTTCACTAAAGGTCAGAATTCTAGAAAAATTTGGCTGGGAAAGGACTGACTATGAAATCTCAAGTCACGATACTTGGCCCAAAAAGTTCACGATACTCGGCCTTTCGACAAGACGATACACGATACTTGGATGAGATGATACACGATAGTTGAAGAACTCGATACACAATATTTGAGCAACACGATACTCGATACTCCAAAAAACGCGATACTCGATACACGATACTTGATCACACGATACTTGAGATAGCACGATACAGGATACTTGATACTTGTGAAGTATCGCGATCAGGGATCACACAATACTCGATACTTGTGAAGTATCGCGATCAGGGATCACACGATACTCAATACTTGTGAAGTATCGCGATCAGGGATCACACGATACTCGATACTTATGAAGTATAGCGATCAGGGATCACACGATTCTCGATACTTTTGAAGTATCGCGATCAGGGATCACACGATACTCGATACTTTGTGAAGTATCGCGATACTCAACCACAAGAGATCACGATACTTGTCAGGTGTCGCGATACTCGATGGCGGGAGAATACGATACTTGGCACTTTTTCAGTTTTTTGCAAAAGTGTGTTTTGAATTTAAGATGAATATGTGTGTTTATCAAGCTCTTCTACCCTCTCCTCACCAACTGTATCACCCAAAATATACTTTCTAAGCCCTGTCAGACCCTCACGATACCTGCCGCAGATCGTTTGGCAATGATACTTAATTTTTGATTGATGAAGATGAGTAGCAGATTGAATTGCTCACCTTAGAGGCTCTTTCCCAAATCTTCTATCACTCTCTAGCTCTGTGCTGCTCCCAATCTCCTTTCTTACTGGATACGATACTCGGCTGAAGACTTATCTCGATACTTGCTCAGAAAACAAGTAACTTGGGAAAGTCGACTTTTTGGCTTTTATACCTTTTGAGAAGCTCTCCTAACTACAAGGACTCAACAAGACTAAGATTAAAACTACACTAGCTTCCTAACTACTCTCTTCTTCCTCCTACTCTACTCACTCCACTTACTTCCCTAGACTAATAACTCACTACACACACTTCAAGAGTGAGAAGTAGTAAGTGCGGATGAAAGTGACTTACAAAGAAGAGAAATTCACCACTCCTCCACTCACTTCAATGCAAAAAGCTACTTACCATCACACGAATGCCTCGGTTTGATTCGACACTCCCTCGCAACGGCGCCAAAAAACGTGTGTACCTAAGAGCCAACTTAGGGACTTGTGGAGAAAGAGACTATACCTCAATCCCCTTCAAGTGCATATAGTGGGGATTCACGCTTTAATTATCAATCCGATGATTATCAAAACCTAGCCGAGTGTATGAAGACATGCATTCAAATGACGATCAATGCAAATGAGCTACTCAAAGAGTGCAAACAAGGCAAAGACTATTCCAAACAAGCTTCAACTGTCAGTTATGGTGTCATGATACTTGGTGCAGCAGCCAAAAGTAAATTGAGCTTTTCTCTCAGCTTCGAACTCCAAATATAGTGAATAGCATATGCATTTCGAAGCTCTCGAGAAGATGCATCCAATTGTGGTATTTCCACTCAATTCTGATGCTTCTACATCAAGCTAGGAGCAAAATACAGAGTCACGGGAATGACCTTCCTACACTTCAACACTTCCTACACTTCACATACACCTTAACTACAACAAACAAGCACTTTCATGGATAGACAACACTTCCTAACACTTTTTCCAAGCAACACACATGCACACAAGCTCACAAAGAAGATGATACAGAGTGGAGAAGACACAAATTCGAAATTTTGTGCTCTTGATTCTCACAATGGCCAAAAGTGTCTACAAAGAGTCACAAATTGACTTATATACATGTGCCCTAAAAATGGCCCTTTCACACAAGAGACCGGCACTTTATTCACTAAAAGGTTAATTTCCTACTAATTTACATGGGTAAGCTACTAATCTTCTATGGGGATGCATCTAGAGGACTCCTCTAGTGCTTTTACATTGGAAATTATATTACAAAATGATTATGATACAAAAATAAAGTGTCCAAATCGAAAAAAATTTGGGGCCCTTCTTTTTCTTTACCTTGTGCTCTCTTTGCTATGCAACACCCCCTGTGGGATGCAACACCCATCTCTACACAAAGCCCCGCAGGGGCACACATCAAGGAAAAGCACGTAGGTGGAAGGAGGAACCAGGGCCAGGAAAGTATCCATGAAGATGTGCAAGAAGATATCCAGTGGTTCCGAAACCACAAGAGGGTGCTTCAACATCTTGATCTTTGCAAGGTCCAGATCGAAGGCTGAAGGATCGCATCCTCATACCTTCCACTGGTGGCGTGCATGGAAACCTGACTTATTAGGCAAGACAAATGCATCAGGCCTAGAGGATGTAAAACAAGAATTAAGAAGAGGCCATCAAAATCGAACACCTGTTTAACAAACAGGCAGAACTGACCAAGGGTTGCGGGCAATGAAAAGAAAAGAACAGGCAGTACAAATGCGTCAGGCTGAGAGGATGTAAAAGAAAAAATCAAGAACAGGGCCATTAAAACGGAACGCCAGTCTAACAAACAGACAGAACTGACCAAGGGATGCGTGCGGACAACAAGGGAAAGACAAGAAGTAAAGCCTGTCAAGTGACGACAAAGACAAAGAGGGGGAGAGTGTTGCAGAGCAAAGAGAGCACAAGGCCATCAAAATGTGAAGGAGTTTTACAAGAGATTGATCATATGAAGCTTAGCATAAGTTATGCCAATAATCAAGCATAAGCTAATTAACCAAGTATATGGGCTTGGGTTTAATTGCACCAACATCACTCCCAGGGGGTATTTGTTGATATATTTAGGTAGTGATGTGTGTGAACACACTAGGACCACCAGAGCACTTTTTTCCTTCTTTAGAAGGTTTTTTCCCCGGCTTGTATATACAACTATAACCCTAACAATTCACTTATCTTTGTACATTCTCTTGGTAATACATTTAGTATTGTGTGTTGTGCTCCAAGCTTCTTCTTCTTCCATGTGCTGTTCACGTGCTTCCATAGATCTCAAACTCCAACAACCACTACTTTTATATGCATTTTTTAAAAGAGAATCTCTTCGTGGGTTTATTTGCAAACTATATAAAGTATAAATATGATTATTGGTGTTCTATCATATTCAAAATGTCCATGCCCTTTTACATCTTTCACGCCCTCATGAACCTTCAGCTGCTATATCAAAACACCAAAATGAATTAATAACTTAATAAATAAACACTCCAGCATTCCCTTGTTCAACACATTTCATAATTGATAACATGACCCTTAGTTGAAAAAGCAAGTGACCTTAGTTGATAAAATGAAATAGACATGGATAGCTAGTCACATGTCCCATCAATGATCAACATAGACATGTGCCATGTAAAATACATGCATGGAAATGTTCATAGAGCAGTTAAATTATGAAATTATTTATGGGGGGTAACATAGTCTCTAAGAAAGTCAATAAAAGAATGTACATTACTAGCTAGTCAAAATGTTTTTTTTTCAATCATTCATGGTCTAGAATATGCTCCAAATATTATAATTTAGTTTGGGAAGTGTAACTAAAGTATGCTCCTACATTATAAAACCTATGTGTTAATGCATCACATATAAAGAAGTACAAGATTAAAGAAAGAAAAAAAATGAAGTTTGATAATCAAAGAAAATTAGACTAGTGAAAAGGTTGTGGCTACTGACGTGGTTGCTACAAACAGATCATTTTGATAATTGATTGGTACTCTTTATCCACATCATGAGCAAGAGAAATAGCATCATCAAGCACTATAGGTTGGCATGAGTGAAGCTTATCTTGAATCTCCTTCCCTAAACCATCTGGTATCTTTGAAAAGATCTTCAAGTAGGTGGAGAATACTAGGAATTGCCAGAGATGGTCTGTATAGGTTGTAAAAGTATCATCTTTCTTCCGTGTAAATGCGGCACAAAAATGTCGAACATGTAGGTGTTTCTGTAGGGGAAGAGAAGACTCCTTAACCTTTTCTTGAAAAGCCTTCCATGTAGTCGGATGATTTGCACTATGACATATGAGATTCCACCAAAGTTGAGCCTTAGGTACTAAATAGTTAGTAACAAATTTTATTTTAAGGGAAGGTAGATTCTTTGGAATTGAAAAATTAAGAGACAGATGCAAGTTGTGTTAAATATAAGAAAACAGAACTAGAGTGACAACACAAAAAAATAGCGTTGTGGTAAAACACGAGACTTGTGAAAGTGAGGTTGGAGGTTCAAGTCCTCCCTCCTTAGTGAATATATAACTCCTTATTGGCACTCCTTAATTAAAAGGTATTTGCATGTACCCAACGGATTCCAATGGTCACCAAGGGAGCCATGGGTTCCAATGATGCGAAAGATGCCAAAGTTATGCCAAATTTCTATGCCTTAATTGACACCTTCCAAAGGAGTAAACATAGGTGTAAACATAGGAGTATAATTGATAACCGAGAAGAAACAAGACCCTTGTTGGATCAGCTAGAACAATGCTTGAAAAAAAGAATTTTCCACACTATTTATGGGTAGAAGCAATCCCAAGAGTTGTATATTTTGTGAACATACTTCCATCCAAATCTCTTCAAGGTATGACTGGTTATGAAGCTTGGAATGGTAGAGAACCAACTCCAGGTCATTACAAGGTATTTGGTTGTTTAGCTTTTGTAGATTTACCTTCACAAATTAGAGGTAAACTAGATAAAAGGGCAAATAGCACTGTTCATTGGATATGATTAAACTTAAATGGGCCGCTGATTCTATATTGATCTACAAAGAAATTCACCACAAGCAAGGATGCTGTGTTTGAAGAACACAAGTCATGGTATGATGAAGAAGACAAATAGAAGGTAAATTTACCTTATGATCTTGATTCTCATTTCCATCCATTAGCTAGAGAACATAATACAGAGGTCCAAGATTCAAGAAGTGAATCTAATAATGATCAAGATGAGAAAGGAAATAGAATATAAGCTCTGGAAGTCAAGAGGAAAGGCCAAAATGCAAGAATAAGGAGAATGCTCCATGCATAGTCCTAGAAGGTTAACAAGGGAGAAAAAAAAACCTGAAGGATATGGATGTGAATCTACATTTTTATATTGCACTCTATTTATTTGGAAAAAGATTGAGTTTCAGAGGAACCTTCTACATATGAAGAAGCTAAAGGTAACCCTAATTTGGAAAAAGATGTGAAAGAGGAGATAGAAGCATTGAAAGAAGTGGACACATGGGAATTGGTCCCATTGCAAACCAATCAAAAGGTAATAAGTTGCAGATGGGTCTATAAGCTCCAAAGAAATTTAGATGGATCAGCTTGCACATACCAGGCGAGATTAGTTGCCAAAGTAGGTGCTGAAAATCATGGCATAGACTATAAGGAGACCTTCCCACCAGTAGTAGAGATGACTACAATTAGGGCATTACTAAGTGTAATAGCTGTAAGAAATTCAAGAGTGCCTCAATTAGATATAAAGAATGTATTTCTCAATGGTTGGATAACTGAAGAGGTATATATATCACAACCTCCATGATATGGAAACCCTAACTATACATCTTATATATGCAAACTCAATAAGGCATTGTATGGATTGAAACAAGTTCCTAGAGCTTGGAACTTCAAATTCGTAACCTATCTATAAGATCAAGCTTTAAAATCAAGCAAAACAAACTCTTCTTGTTTCATCAAGAAGGATCACAATGAGGTTATCTATTTGTGTTTTTATGTAGATGACATAATAATTGTGACATGAGATGATTTGAATGGTATACAAAGTATCAAAAGGCATATGCAAGGGAATTCAAAATCGTTGATTTAGGTGAGCTCACACTTCTCTTAGGTATGCAGGTCATATACACAGAAGAAGGAATGTATTTAACTCAGAGGTGACACATCTAGGATCTACTTCTAAAGTTCAAAATGGAGAACACTAAATCTGTAGGCACACCTTTGGAAATGATTCATAAACTTAGTGTTTATGAAGGTGAGAAAATTGAAGATATTAACAAGTATCAAAGCTTGTAGGTAGCTTGATATATGCTATTTATATAAGGGTATATATCTCATATACTATAGGAGTGCTAAGCCAATTCATGCACTCTCCAAGAAGACCATACATGTTTCCAGATAAGAGAGTACTCAAATACCTCAAGGGAACACTCAATGAAGGTATATTCTATCCTTAATAATTAGATTTGGATGTTAAGATATATTCAGATGTAGATTGTGTAGGAGATAAGGATGATAGAAGAAGTACCTCTAGTTACATAGAATTTGCAGGTTCAAAGCTAGCTTCATGGAGTTCCAAGAAGCAAACAAAATTTTCTTTATCCTCAACTGAAGCAGAGAATAGAGGTTTGACCATAGCAACTCAAGAGGAAATATGGTTATGACCATAGCAAATCCTATCTTTTATGTAAGAATCAAACACATAGACATTCATTATCACTTCATCAAGGAGAATCTGATGGAAAAAGAAATTGATATATCTTTTTTTCCAACTAAAAAGTAAGTATTAGATATGACGACAAAGGAACTTGATGGAATCAAACTTTGCAAATTCAAAGCGATAGTAGGTATTTACCCTATCAAAGGTTGAAGAATCAAGAAAAATTTATCTTGAGGGGGGGTTTTTTGATCATCAAGTTTACATTATTCTTGAGATGGATTAGCTTCACATAAAAAAATCATCTTTGGATTCTCCTGTTACTCCAAGAGTATATAAAGACTCCCAAATATGTTTACATTACATTGAAGCAATATACATACACTTTTGGTCATCATTGTGTTGCTCCATTTCTCTGCACCATCATCTTCAACAACAGTTATTGTGCAGAAGCTAAATCTTTCTCTACGAAGCTCCAAATTGGATGTCACATCTCTTTTTCTCAACACTCACAATATGAGAATAGATAGAGAATTGGTCAATAGGTAAATTCCTAGCTGTCTTTTGCATATTTGCATCTCTTGACTAGAGCTTAAATGGAATAATTTTTCTTCTTGTTAGATTGGTGAGATTCTTGATCATAATATACATGCTCTCTAGCTTAACAGTAGAGGAAGCTAAGTTAGAGGCTGAAAGACTCTCATATAAACTCTTCTTACCTACTTTCCCCAATTAATAGCTAAAGACAAGTGTGACCTATAGTCACATAATTTCTTATCAATGTCAATCATAAGTATTTGCTCTTTAGATTCTTTCAAAGCCTCACATGCATATGTGAGATGTTCAATGACATGATATAAAAAACATCTCCTAATATTCTAGTATCGTCACTTATTAGGATTGAAATTTCTTTGAAAGTTAGGTTGCGAAATTGGTGGTTGAGGAATTATCATCTAAGAAATTTGTTGGAGTAAAATGGGTTGAGAATTCGCTTGAGCTAGAATTGGTTTTTTGTTAGAATTATCTTGAACAATAAGAGAATATACCATATTTTGAAGTGATGAGACATCTTTGATCAAGCTAGTATGCACTGTCATCATATTTTCAAATTTATTATAAAGGATTTCTCATTGAAGTTCAATAGGCATTCTAGATGAGGATGCTACATCAACCTTTGTAGTTCCATGTATGTCCCTAGGGTTATTCAAATGCGGCATACTAGATTGAGGATTAGGTGTTTGCTCATGAATCATTGATTGCGTTTGTTTCATGTGAGCAATAGTTTCAACTATCCTCCTCATTGTAGTCCACTCATCAGCCAAACTATATCTTTTTCCCGACTCTTCAAGTCTTCTCTCAACTTCTACTCTCACATATGGACTTAGAAGTTTAAGGATATTGATAACAATGTTAGGTGTGAGGGAAGTCCTATCCACCACTAGGAGTTGGGAAAATTGTTTCATGAATTCACTATGGAGCTGAGTAATAGATGTATTTTTTCCCTAAACTCATCCCAAGCTAAGTTATGAGGATCTTCAATTTTAGAAATCACAAACGTGGTTGCTAATATTTCGAAATAAGAAATAAATTTATGATCAGGCAAGCTATGAAGTTGAGCTAACTCCTCATAGTCATCTTGATCTTGAATTACATTAACTCTTGTGAATTTCGTCTTTCTCCGTAGGAATGGTTTCAAGTACCTTTCGCCATTGATTTTCAATCATCATTTTCTTAAAGTAAGCTTCCACCTTGTTTTGATATTCAAATCTTGATAGAGGCTTGTGGTATAGCTTCAACTTCAAAAATCAACTTCTCTCTTTGATGTGCAATAAACACACTTATTTCGTTTTTTTCTAGTGTAATATTTGTTCAATGATATGCAAGTATGCACAAAGAAAAATACTTTTTGTGCATGTTAGGGGCACGTTGTAGCCTTAGTGCTAGTATAAGCATTTGGATGAGATTTGATGTAAAATTTTATGTTAAGATTCATTTGAAGGGTGAGGGAAGTGTTTCGTGAAGAGCCTTTTAAGGCCACTTTCTCATATAAATATGGATTTGAGCTAATGAAAATCCTTTCTCTTTACATCGCCAGTAGATGGCTTGTGACACATTCTTGTTTATTTAGTTAGTTAGTTTCTTATTCTTGATTGTTGGTTACTACGTATGTATGGCAACGAGTCTCTTCTCTCTCTCTCTCTCTCTCTCTTCACCTTTGCATGGAGGTGCCGACCCTCTCTGCAACAACACATTTGATGTGTTTTTTAATGCAAGTATGATAAACTTGAACATGAAACAAGGAAAAAATTTTTAAAAAATAAATTTTTATGCTTTTTCACGTGAAAATATGCAAGCAAGTTGAAATAATTGAATGAAGTTTTATGGTTTTTAATATGCAAAATAATTTGAAACAACAACTACTTGGAGTTGGATTGAAGAAGAAGTTCCAAAAGTGTATGAAACTGGGTGAAGAATTATACAAACTTTGGAAAATAAAAGCCTGTATACAAGTGATTCTATAAGAGTGATTGTGTAAATGTGGTTGCATCTTTCGATGAGAAGGGTGAAGTGATGGGGATACAATTTTGTAAGTTTTTGTGGAGGTACGAAGATCATAAAGATCAGCCCCTTATAGCAAGGAAAACTCACAAAATCTTGGTTATCCAATGGCTCCAATGGATGAAGACACCAAGGGATCCATCTTGCCTCTAACATGTGAAGGAGCATGAGCATAAGCAATACATCCAAAAATCTTACAATGATCCAAGGTTGGTCTTCTTCCATTCCAAGCCTCATATGGTCTCATGCCATTAAGTGACTTTGAAGGTAACCTATTAATCAAATAAGTGGCTGTGGATACAGCCTGAGCGCATAAGTAATGAGTTAAGTGCTTCTCATTTAGCATAGACCTTGCAGCTTCAACAATTGTCGTATTCCTTCTTTCGACCACTCCATTTTGCTCAGAAATATACCTTGTACTGATCTCTCTTTTGATTCCTCTTTCTTGAAGAAAGGAGTAAAATTCATGGGAGAAGTACTATTCCCCTCCATCTAACCTTAGCGATTTTAATGTTTTACCTGTTTGATTATCTACAAGAGCCAAATATCTTTTGAAGCATGAAAAGACTTCATCTTTGTGTTTCATAAAATACAATATAGTCCATCTATTGCAATCATCATTGAAGGAGACATAATACCTTGATCAAGATATTGAAGCATCCTTGCTAGGTCCCCATCCATCTGTATGAACCAAATCCAAGAGATCTCCATGCATATATCCTTTCTTCATGAATGGTAACATGTGAGACTTTCCAAATTGGCATGCACTACACTTATAAATCATGTGTTGTTTTGACAAGTTAGGGAGTCCAAGTACACTTTGGTCCCTGCAAATTTGCCTTAATGATCTTTCACCAATATGTGCTAACCTTTTGTGCCATAATTCCAATTTTGTGAGTGTTTGACTACCTATCTTTTCACCTTTTGCAATTCTCCTAAATCCTTGGCTTGGATCATAAACAAATGCTCCTCCTTTTGTGAGCCTGACTTGCAACCCTTTCTCTACTATCTGCCCAACACTTATCAAACTCTTTGTAATGGTAGGGACATAGAGTACCTTACTAAGTAGGTTGATGTTTCCATTATGTGCTTTGACATTTGCTATTTTCTCCACAAGGTGTCTTGTATCATCTCCTATTTGTACCTCATGCTTGTTCCTTGGATCTTCTAAATCTCATAGGAGTTCCACATTTCCTGACACATGATTGGAATAACTTGAATCTATGCAGAAAACATGCTCATCAGATTTACCTTGTGGCATGGCCATATTCATGATTAGCAATGAGTCCTCTTGATTTGAGTCTTCTGTGTAGTTATTGAAGTGTCTTCTTCCCCTCTTACCTCCTTGATAGTTTGAATGGTCGTAATTGTTGTGGTTGCCATGGTAATTGTTGAACCTTCCTCTTGAGTAGCCATAACTTCCTCTATTGTAGCCTATGCCTCTTTGATTCCTGGAATTCCTAAAGCAAATTTCAGTTGTATGACTAGTTAATCCACAAATAGAGCATGAATTAGAGTCTTGGGATCTCCCTCTAACTTGCCTTCCTCCTCTACCTCTACCTCTACCATGTCTTCCTCTTCCTACATAGTTAGCTTGATGTGTACCTGCTTCATTAAAGCTCTACTCTTGGAGGTCTAAAAAATGCGATTAGAAGGTCATGTATTTATAGTGATATTTGGAGCCCAAATTTGAATTTGAATCTCACCTAAAATCACTCTCCAATCTTTTTGTAATTCATTTGATTCTCCAACTACCTTCAATCACGAATTCATGGCTTCTCTTTTCTTTTTTCATCAAGCGGACTCAACCACTTTAGATTCCTTTTACTTTTACATCAAGTAAAGAATTAAAAAATTACAAGAGGTAGTTCATAAGTGAACTTTACAAAGACTAGACATTTCCTTCAAGTCTCTAGATCTTTTGATGACTCAAACGATCACTTGGACTTGCTATGGACTTTTTCCAACAAGTTCTTAATGCACTCATGTATTTCTTTATCCATATTATCCAATACACTCCTAAAAAAGTCAGATTCTGCAATGTTCATTATTTAGAATAGTGATTTCCTAGCATTCCTTCATTGGCTTGTTGCAACCAACTAATATGTTCATCCTCCTTGACACAACAAGCTAGTACACCCTATGTATCTTGTTTATACATACTTCTTGCCAATATTTGATATTTTTGTAATTTTACAAGTTTTGCTTTGTTCGATTTGACATTGTTATCTGCAAGTCGGAAGGTTAGGATAGGTATAATTTGTTATCAATTCTGGGTTCTTGGGATGGTTAGGGGTTTGTAAACAGAGGCCCTCTTTGTATTTTCCCAATTCTACAGGTTCAGTTATGTACTACTTCACTTACTTAACGCGATGACTTAGATTATCCTTCAACTACTATCTGTCTGCACATTACAACATTCTTCACCGCCAAACACATAAACATGCACTTCATCCCGCCACCAAAATGTCACTTAACTTAATACTTCATTAAACTTAATACAGTGTTGAACTTAATTAACAGAGAGATAAACACTCAAAGTAATCAGAACACTGCGCTACGCTCCACTTCAAGCATTTGCCTATACCACAATATGGCGACATACCTTCTGTTCATGCATGCTTCCTTTATTAATTAAGAGTTACAACTGTTGCGCTATGCCCTTTCGGTATGCGTGCGACTTTTCAGGATTACATATTACATTTTGACGGCTCACACTAGCATGCACGGTGGAATCGAACCCAAAAAGGAAAAATACAAAGTTAAGATTCATCTATAATGCCCTATACATACATGGAGTGGGCTAACTTAAAGGTTCGGGCAATCTTCTGCTTCAAGGAATCTAACATATTCTTCAAAATCTGAGGCTCAACTAACTGTGCATCAATTCTAACTGAACTGGCAGCTATTACTTGACTTATTAAAGACTCAGCCTGAGTCTGCAAAAATGCTTCCTATAAATAGAAATCATTTGCGAGAGCGACATCTCTGCGCAACTTCATTTCGGTGATTTTTGCATCAATCCTTGACAACCGGTCGGCCTAAAGTCCTAGTTGTTTTTCCCTGTGTTCGAGTTCCTGAGATTGAGATTGCATTGTCTTGTAAAAATCTTCTCTTTCCTTTTGAATTGCTTTAATCTCCTTCTTCAACTTAATATTCCGGCCAATTTCTTCTTCCAAAGATCGGCTTTTGTGGAACAGCTCGTCGATAGCTTGCTTGAGTTCTTTTTTAGCATTTAGTATATTCATAGCTAGTGTCTGAGAAGCTTCTTCTAATACACTGAGCTTGTCCCTCGTTTCATGAAGTTCGTTGCTGAATGCAGTCATGGCATCTTGTTTATCTACTACTTCTTGCTTTAATCCCTTAATTTCGGTGTCCTGTTTAGCAATAATATTGTCTTTTTATGTCAAATGTTCTTGTAGTCGCTGGATTTGGATACATAGGGAGTGAATATCTGTTTTGGCTTCAAGAAGTTCTTTTTGGAGTGGCGCGATATCAGCTTCTAGGTGGTCTACTTTTCTCTACAGCTCTTGTCGAAGAGTTTGTTGTGTCGTCTTCAATTGAAGAGGTAATAATTGGCCCATGGACGCCAATTCAGTGAACATAACCGGGGTGGGGAGAGAAGGTGTAGGCTGCGATGGTTGGGAAGACAGGAGGTGTGGAGACGAGGGTGGAGAGTAGTAGGGAGAAGACAAAATTTTGGACGCGGCCTCACGGATTGCAGTGGGAGGCGAAGAAGGAGAAGCAGTAGTAGCGGCAAGAAGTGTAATTGGAGGGGGAAGAGGAAGAAGGGGTGTCTGCACTAGGACAATGCCTGTTTTGTTTTGAAGCGAAGATGAACTAGTGGCAACTTCAGTAATGGCCTCTTCAGCACATGGCGGTTGCTTTGCCATGTCGGCTTGATCATCTGCTACTCGTGAGGATGATGGATGACAAACCACAACAGTGCTCTCAGCCTCTATATCCTTCACAGCCATGTCATCCAGGGATTGTGCTTCATCCCGCCAGGAAGATTCAGCCACATCTACCATGATAATATCAGGATCCTACTGTTTAATTGGAGAAGAGTCGACAGATGCTACTTGTAATGAAGTGGTTGTATCATGAAAAATTTCAACCTCTTGGACAGCGGGTGATTCCTCCACCTGGCTTTGAGATGGGCTTGTTCGATTACGTTTGCGTCTGAAGAAATGGAGAAGATCTTCGTCATCATCATCCTCCAACATCTGTGTAGAATCCTCATGTAAGAGCAGAGTATTCGCTAGGGGTGGTTGCTTTGCTTGAATCACGGGAAGGAGAAAGGTGAGCAGGTGCGGTAATCGAGTCCTAGGGATCTCATTCTTGGCTGCTTGTTTGGAAACGGCTTAGCATTCACGGTGAATGCGCCGGAAAAAGAATGAAGTGAAGTTGGCGGCCTCTCGAGATGTAGTGTCGATCATGGAGTAGAAAGGACGTGAGATGCCGTAAGTGCGTTTTTGGAGGTTTAAGGCAGCTACTAGTAACTGGAGCGCGGTGCACTCTAGTTCTGGATGACAAAAAATGGCAAACTCATTAGACGAGTGCCTGGGGAATAGTTCCCTCATGGTCGCCATGGGAAGGAGAGGGCCATCAACCAACCCCTCCTGAGGGAGACGGAATCCCTTAGCAATGGTACTGAGAGTAACAACGACACGGGGGTTCAAGCATGCCAATGGCCAGCATTGTTTTGTAGCAGGCATGGCGGCTATGGCAGAGATTATTTGCGCACAGAAGGAATGACACTCCACTGAATGCCAAGGCAATTCAGCGAAGGCCAGGAGACCGAGAACACGTAGGAACTCGCTCACGTCCAGAGTGAGTCCAGCACGGAAGGTGACAATATTTTCCAGGGCTTCCAGAGTGCAAGCAGAAACACACAATAGCACAGGGAATACCAAGGTCACAAGTACACAAGGACGCAATAGCGAATAACAGCATGAAGAATAGGATTAAGTAGAAACACTAGAAGAATCATACGAAAAGAAACCTAATCATCATGGAGTGTTGGAAATATACAAGTATAATGGTGACATGCGCGCACTAATAGAATCAGAGACATAGAGGGAGTAAGAATATCGATCTCGCATCATGAGGATGAAGGCGGTGGATAATAGGGACGAAGCTTTGATCCATTGATCGCTTTAGGAAGAAGGGTACCGGTTAAGGTGGATAACCGAAAAGTTGTTGCTCCCACTTGTTCGGCAATGCAGTATGGACTGAACCGATGCAATTTAAACTTTCGGGCGGATCGATTAGATTTAGAATTATAAAAGAGCACTAATTGGTTGATGGTAAACACGAGGGTTTTAAGAAAATGATCGTGAGTTCATGCTTGTCTAAGCTGAACTTCCTGCAATACTAGAAAACTCTCAAGCCACTGTTCATCCAGGGACCGCAAAGCCTCCAATCGAAAAGGGAAAGATTCTTCCGGTAGTAATTTCTGCTCTAATGCCACTCATAGACTAGGGACCACCAGTTCCATAGGAGCAATCGCCTTCAAACCATAAGCCAACTTGAAGGGAGTTGTTCCAGTCGCCACTTTATATGTTGTACGGTAAGCCCATAATACGGCAGGTAGGAATTGGTCCCATCTCTCTGGGCAATCTAATACCAGTTTCTTTAAGATGTTCAATAGAGATTTGTTGGTGCTCTCAGCGAGTCCATTTGCTCGTGGATAGTAGGGAGAACTGAACTTATGCACAATCTGGAAGGTATGAGTAAGCACTTGCATTAATGTGTTTGCAAAGTGCGTACCTTGATCAATCACAATTTCGAAAGGTAAACCATAGCGAGGAAAAATATCTTTCATTAAGCATTTAGCAACCGCAACCGCTGTGGCGGACCGTAGAGCCCAAGCTTCGGCCCACCTAGTGGCATAATCCATGTAGGTAAGAATATATCTGTTACCGGTAAGTATCGCAAGAGGTATGATTGGTCCGATAAAATCCAAGCCCCATTTCTGAAAAGGTTCGAGAGGCAAAACGGGTTGGAGCAGAAAGTAATGGTGCTGTAAAGGTTGACTTGAACGTTGCCACTCATCGCATTGCTGCACATACTTGGTCACATCACGGTACATCGTAGGCCACCATAAGCCACTCTGCAGAATCTTCTGGTGGGTCAGGTCAACCGCAAAATGACCTCCAGCTGGTGTCAAATGAGCCATTGTGATGACTGAAGCAATTTCGTGTGGGGGAACACATCTTAGTAGCACTCCTGAGTGATCCATGTAATATAAATGCCCTACAAGTAGCCGAAATCTTCGACTATACGTGGCCAGTTTACGGTGAGCAGTAGGAGAGGTCGTGTCGGGAGGACATCCACTGGTCAAGAAAAGCATCAAGGTGTCATAATAGGAGGATTTTATCGGCAATTCTTGTTGATCCTCTTGTACAGTCTCAATTGCATAGATAACAGGTGTGGTATCATCAACTCCTTCCAGAAGTTCATCGGAATCCAACCGAGATAGAAAATCATCAAGTGCGTGTGCGAATCCTGGTCGATGTACTACTAAATAATCAAACACTTGGAGCAACAAGACCCATCTGGCTAGTCTTCCTCCCAAATCTATTGGTGAAAAAGCTACACCAAGGCCGCATGATCGACATGGAAGGTGAAGCGGCATCCCAGTAAATAATGCCAGAATTTCTTCATCGGATATACTAGACCGAGACATTCACATTCAGTGACGAAATAATTGCGCTCCGTCGGAGCTAATCTGCAACTCGCATAATACATTGGATGGAACCATTTTTCTATTTGCTGCACACTGCCAATTGCAATGTCAGATGCATCCACAAAGACATGAAACGGAAGTTCCCAATTTGGCGCTTGTAAAACAGGAGTCTATGTTAACAGTGATTTTAACCAGTCGAAAGAGAGTTGGCATGCCTCTGTCCATTCAAACTATCGAGGAGTACTGCTTATCATTCAATTGAGTGGCGTGGCCAGATGAGCAAGCCACCGTAAATGTCGTCCATGCCATCGGATTTGTCCCAAGAAGCACATCACTTCTTTGGGTGTCATGGGAGCAGGTGCCTCCATTATTGCCTTCACCTTATCTGGATCAACTTGAATCTCCTGTTTTGAAATAATGTGTCCTAACAACTTGCCACAAGATACCGAGAACACAGATTTATTTGGGTTTAAGCACACAAGAGAGTTGGCATGCCTCAATCCATTCAAATTATTGAGGAGTACTGCTTATCAGTCGATTGAGTGGCGTGGCCAGATGAGCAAGCCACCGTAAATGTCGTCCATGCCATCGGATTTGTCCCAAGAAGCGCATCACTTCTTTGGGTTTCGTGGGAGCAGGTGCCTCCAGTACTGCCTTCACCTTATCTGGATCAACTTGAATCCCTTGTTTTGAAATAATGTGTCCTAGCAACTTGCCGCAAGATACCGAGAACACAGATTTATTTGGGTTTAAGCACAAATGGTACTCTCGACACTTTGAAAAACAGCACCGTAAATGGTACAAATGCAATGAAGTATCACCGGATAAGGAGAAGTCATCCAAGTAAACTCTCATGAATGTGGTTAGATAAGGAGAGAAAATCTCCTGCATACAGCGCTGAAACGTACTTGGAGCATTTCGCAAACCAAACCACATCACTGTACACGCATAAACGCCCCAATTGGTTATAAATGCTGTCTTTGGAATGTCCTGCTCTGCCATTCGTACTTGATTATAACCACTATATCCATCCAAAAAGGAATACATCTTGCGAGCTGCCACATCATCTAACATTGTGTCCAAAAATGGCAGAGGGAATGGATCAAGTAGTGTTGCTGCATTTAACTTTCGGTAGTCCACACATATCCATAATTGCTTATTCTTCTTAGGGACTATGACAATAGGGGAAATCCACTCCGCATGCTCGATCCGGATAATAAACCCAACCTTCAGCAATCGATCCAATTCTGCTTTTACTTGGGCCGCATAGTGAGGATTCATTCTATAACTGGGTTGTTTAATAGGCTGAGCATCTGGTTTCAACATAACCCTATGTTGATAGATACACGGGTCCAACCCCTTCATATCCCAGTAATCCCATGCAAACACATCAGAGAATTCACGTAGCAACTGCAACAAGTTATCTTGGAAAGTCTCTGATAGTCCCGCCTTGATCTTCACCGGTCGCGGATTAGTTTCATCACCTAAATTACAGGTAACCAATTGGTCTTCCGATACGTAGAACTACCGGGGCATGGCAAAGTCGTCACCTGACTGAAGCAATTGTTGTAGCATCCTATCATCCAAGGTCTCTGCTACACTTGCTTTGGGTTCATCGGTCAGTGGTACTACTGTACAGGCTGCCGGACTCCAGTTATCGGCCACCGTTTGTAAGTCCACAGTTCCGAGTGCCATCAGATCCTTGTTGGCTTTAAGAAAAGCTTCCTCTTCATCATCGGAAAGACCATCTAGCATGTGTACAAGTTCGGCTACATATGGTCGTGCATTCAAATGACAAGGCTTCATGTCATCCAGTGGAACAACATATTTACGGTGGTTATTCTTAAAAATCAATTCATGTGCTGACCAATCGTGAACTACCTTAGCTTGCTTTAACCATGGTCATCCAAAGAGCAGGTTATAGTCAAGACTAGATTCAGGTAATTCCAGAACAACAAAGGTCATTTTAAAGACAGCTCCTTGAAGAGTAATAGGAATATCTCGCACCAATCCCACCGGATGAACTCGGGATTGATCAGCCATTCGGACAAAAAGTTGGACAGGTTCGATTTGTGTCCATCCCATCCTTTGACAAAGCGCTATTGTTGCAATGTTTACACGGGACCCTCCATCAATTAATACTTGAGTGATTTTATGATTTTTATACCAAACCATAATCAAGGGCACCATATGATCCACCATCGGATCAAGTTCGGGCTGGATTGTTGTTGTCGAAGGGGCATATGAAGGTCCTGGACTGACCTGCTGCTGGAATTGTTGGCACACACCAGGAACCAAAGCCAATAATTGTCCCAATGGTAGCGTAATGGATGCCTTGGATAAGACATCCCACACCGGATCAAATTTTGTTGTTTTCGGTATGGTGTGCGGTGGGGACTCCAGTTCTATTTGGGTCAGATTTTTGCCTTCTCGTACGGCGTGCGGTATGCCTTGCTGCGTTACGGGAACTGGATCAAGAAAAATAGTTTGTTCTTGGGTTGTGCACTTGCTTTAGTAAACACCTGCTGTTCACGAATGCCCGGTCCAAAAATCTCCGCAGCTGGCTGTAATTGCTTTCTCGAGCGTGTTTGCACTGCTGCCGTTTGAGTGTCGACTGCTGAAATGTACACCATGTTCGCCATGGGGTGTTGTTGTTCCTTTTTCTTTTTATCATACTCAGTTGCATCTTTACAGCACCTATGGATATGCCCTATTTCACCGCAAAAATGACATTTAGGTGGTGGAAGAGGTGCACCTTCACTTGCTATACCCGCATTCCACCAATTTTGTCCAAAGTTAGTTGACCGTGCGCCTCTATAATTCTTGTATCCTTGGTAAGGAGTATTCCTCATTTGTGGTGGTATGTAATGACTGGCCGGTTGCCCTTGTTCTTGAATGATAGCATGGACAGCCGCTCTACTCTGTACCTTTGCGTTATAAGGAAAAGTCTCTGTAGTATGGTCCACAGTGTGGCAAATAGCACAATACATCTCATTCAAAGTGCATGCAGAGCTAGTGTGTCCTATGTTTTTACATTTAGTATAGTATATTTGTTTTAGAGGATCCTAGTTTGAATGCTTGGATGCCTTCAACCACTCTAGATCTTTAGTGAATCCACCCACTTTATTTTCTAACTATAACGCCATAGCGATTATGGCATCCAAGGTCATTCCTCCCACACATCGTATGATCATAATCTGTTTCAATTGGGGATTTAATCCATTTATGAACCACTGAGTAATGATTTCATCTAGTAAATTGGCATGCGCTGGTGGCAACTGTCGTAAATGAGTCCGAAATAGAGTGGCATAGTCTTGTACATTCTGGTGTGGTTTCTGCCTCTTATTCTGCAGGTAATCAAAGATTTCTGCTGGGTTTTTCTTTAACCAAAATCATTGCAAAAATGCATCCTTCACGTCATCATACTGCCAGAAATGATTCAAGTCATACTCGGTTAACCAGCGAGCAACTTCATTAACCAAAGTTGATTGGAACACGATGGCTTTATAAGCAGGGTTTGCTGGGTAATTCAAAACTGCATAATTAATTTCAAATGTCTGCACATGCGTGTCGGGATCATCTCCCGAAAAACCTCCAAATTTTGTGTAGGTGACTCCGGCTTGCACCGGACGCGATGGAACAATCTGTTGCTTCTATTGTTGTTGTTGTTGTTGTTGCTGTTGTTGTTGCTGCTGTTGTTGTTGTTGATGTGAACTACTCATGTTGCTTGAATTTTGGGGACGGATTTCTTGATGTTCCTGACCCCTATGGTCACTTTGCCAATTTTCCGATCCAAAAATGTCTCTGAACTGATTACTTAACTCAAAATCTAACAGCTCTTTCTCAACCTTAGTATCAAAATCCGCTAAACTTGCACCTAAAAACGGTGAATGCAGTAAATTCCTACCGAACAATAGCACACTACACCAAAAATCACCGAATTATCATTAGAGAGCACCGAATTATCACCGGACAATACCAAACTGTCACCAAAAATCACCGAATTGTCTCCAGACAATGCTGAATTGTCACTAGACAACACCAAAATACCACCAGAAACTAACATACTGTCTTCAGAATGTACCGGACTGTCACCGGAATGCACCGGATTACCACCGCACTCTACCGAACTGCTTCTGCATAGCATCCAACTGCCACCGGAATTGCCACTCACTTGTTGAATTGAACCTTCTACAAATGAACTTGATTGTTCTTCACTTCTACCACCAGAGGGTGTTCCTAACAAATTTGGAACTGCCCAAGGATGTGGATCACTTCGGTATTCGGGATACGATTCATCGGAATGTGTTACCGACATATATCAAAGGATTCTTCTTTGCTCCTTAACTTTTTTCTTCAACTGCCTACTCCATTTCCCACAGACGGCACCAGTGTTAAACTTATTGTTTAAATTGTTATCAGATCTGGGTTCTTGGGATGGTTAGGGGTCTATAAACAAAGGCCCTGTTTGTATTTTCCCAATTCTACAGGTTCAGTTATATACTACTTCACAGATTTAATGCGATGACTTAGATTATCCTTCAACTACTATCTATCTATGCATTACAACATTCTTCACCGCCAAACACATAAACACGCACTTCGGCGCGTCATTGAAATGTCGCTTAACTTAATACTTCATCAAACTTAATACAGTGCTGAACTTAATTAATAGAGAGATAAACACTCAAAGTAATCAGAACACTGTGCTACGCTCCACTTTAGGCATTCCCCCATACCACAGTCCGGCGATATACCTTTTGTTCATGCACGCTTCCTTTGCTTCCTTTATTAATCAAAAGTTACAACTGTTGCGCTACGCCCTTTCTGTATGCATGCGACTTTTCAGGATTACATATTACATTCTGGCGGCTTATAGTTCTGGACATGTTATGAGCCTTACACTCATTCCATACCATGGTCTAACCATGCACTTTGGTTTGCAAGTATTGTTCATAAGGATAGAGCATACTTATGTGAGAATATTTAAAATTGGATTGACATGTTGCTACTACATTGGTTATGTACATGGAGTTGGACTATTCTATTCCAAGAACGGTGCTATCACTTTAGCATTATGAAGATGTACATGGAAAGTGTCTATGGGTTAGGTTCTTATTTTTAGACTTTGTTTGGATATGTGTTGGCGTTCATGTGAGGGCATGACTGGATGTATTTGGTCTTGGTGAGTGTGATGGAACCGGTGTCCTTGGGCATGAGTGATGTGGAGGCTCACGGATTGAAACACTCTTCAAGATTAGGTGTGTCCCTTTGGTTGTATGACATGTTGTATAAACTTCCTAGCCTATAAATGGTTTCCATGTAATTTTCATCTTGTTGAGGGGGTATTACTCATCAAGGGATAGTGGTAGTTCAAGTCCACCGTGCATGCTAGTGTCAAGGGCACATTTTCATTTATGTAATTGATTGTACTAAGGTTCATTTGGAGGGTTGGGAGAAGGTTGAGTGTGAAGAGTCTTTAAGGCCACTTGATCGTATAAATATGGCAATTTGTAATGAACAAATCCTCTCTTCTTGCATCACCACTCTCATGGCTTTTGGCGTGTTTTTTCCTTGTTAGTTATTCCATGTTTTCTTTATGTTCTTGAAATGCGTGTCTCTCTTTGTAGTTCTTGTTCTTGATCGTAGGCTGCATGGTGACTCTCTCACTCTCTCACTCTCTCTCTCTCTCTCTCTCTCTCTCTCTCTCTCTCTCTCTTCTCTGTTGCAGAAGCACAAGCTCCTGCAAGCACTCATCACAATGTAGGCTCGGTCTCTAACTAGTTTGGTTGCTTGAGAAGTTCCTTCTTCTCTCATTTTTAGGCATCTTTCCTCTTCCTCTACGACCTTGCACATCCACAAGTGAGTATCTTCGTGCATCGAGGATGGACCAGAAGAGCTTACAAAAGGCTCAAAGATTGAGTCCTCTTGTATCTTGTGCATAGGATTCCACTCTAGAGGTGGTACATCTCTAAAGGTGTTATCCTTCAGGTTGAACTTAGTCATGACCCCTAAGTGCTACAAGTACAAGGAAGCAATTTGCCCAATCTTGTACTATTTGTAGCTACCAAAGGAAGGGTATTCCTAGGATCATTTCATAGACATTGTTTTTGCCAAAGTCACATATAGCAAATGTGTGTTCAAACTCTACACCACAAGTGGTTAGAGTTATCCCTTCTAGCAATCCTAGAGGTCTTTCAACATGGCCATCAACAATTTGAAGCTTCATTCTAGTTTGTCTTAATGCAAGTCTGCCCCATTGCTTCCACAAAGAGGTGGTCGCGATTGCAACAGAGCACTTGAACCTAAGATAGCTTTGGTTGTGTAACCTTGGTAGGTGATTGGAAGATAAGTATTACCTTCTACACCTTCACTCATGTCTCTTATTTTGTCTAGAGGTATCTCTAGGACTTTTTGCTTAGAGATTGTTTTTGACACATTGGAATCAAGTTCTCGAACCTGATTCACCACATGTTTCCACAACTCAGGTTTTACTTTGAGCAGCTCTTCTAAGGCAAGATGGCACTCCACCATAGTGTTCTTCATGACTTCAATGTTTCTTGGAACCATTGAGTCTTCATTTCTTACCAATATTATGGGAGCTCTAATATGAAGAGATTCAAATTCCCATGGTCCTATAAATTGTGGAAACTCTTGTATAAAATTAGATTTGAAATCTAATCTTTTGTCTTCTTATTTCACTACTTGGTCTTCATAAATAGATGGAATGTCTTGGGGAAATGGATCATGGTCATAAATTTCTAGAATACGAGGGGGATTTCCCTTCTCCTTGGCCCATTTCTCTTCTTCTCTTTCCCACAAGAACTCTTGAGAGTACTATTCAATTGAAAGAGGTGCTCCATCATCCATGGAATCACAAACATAAACTTTTGTTGGCGGCGAGGTTCCTCTTTCAAAAAATACATTTGACTGCTTGATTATCCGATTTCCTGCATTGTTGTTCAAGCACTAATGCATATGCCAGATAACCAAAAACACACGTGAGAAATAGATGGCTTGTGACCATTCCAAGCCTCATAAGGAGTGATAGACTGCAATGCTTTAGTGGGACACTTGTTAAGTATATATGTTGCACACATAACAACCTCAAGCCAAAAGCTATGTGGTAAAGCTTGACTCTTGACCATACACCTCACAATTTCCATGAGTGATCTGTTCTTCCATTTAGCAACTCCATTTTGTTGAGGTGTATATGACACTATAAACTAATGTTTCTTCCCATGTTCAACCAAAAAAGCATTAAAATTAGAAGACATATATATCCCCCCCTCCTGATCAGAATGGAGGGTTCCCATTTTACATGTTGACATATTTTCAACCAAAACCAAAAACTGTTTGAAGCACATAAATACTTCGGACTTTTCTTTCAATGAATATACCCATGTATGCCCAGAAAAATCATCAATGAAAGTCACATAGTAAAGATAGTTTCCAAAAGAGGGTGTCTGCATACGTTCAGCCAGAAATGCATTAAAATATGAAGACATATATTCCCCCCCTCGATCAGAATGGAGGGTGCCCATTTTACATGCTGACAGATTTTAAGCCAAAACCAAAAACTGTTTGAAGCACATGAACACTTCGGACTTTGCTTTGAGTGGATATACCCATGCATGCCTCGAAAAATCATCAATGAAAGTCACGAAGTAAAGGTAATTAGCAAAAGAGGGCGTCTGCATAGGACCACAGACATCATTATGTATACAAGCTACAATTTTTGCGTAGCCCGAACTGAACCATCTTTTGGAAAGGATGAACGCTGCATTTTGCCCAAAATACAGCCCTCACAAACATGTTTTCCAGGTGCCTCAAGTTTGGGCAAAGAGGACACCATTTCTGATTTCTGCAGGCGTAGCAAACTAGCAAAATTCAGATGACCAAAGCGTGCATGCCAAAGCTTTGCATCTGACATAGCCTAAGAATCATGAATTGCACATGCCGATTCATTCACAGATCTTTCATAGTCTATGAGCTTATACAACCCACGACATAAAATGCCAGAAGCAATAATCACATCGCCATTTGAGAGATCATGAACTGTACACCTGTCATCAACAAATTTCACAACCAAGCCAATCTTGGCTAATGCAGAAACTGATAACAGGTTCTTTTTGATCCCTGGCACAAATAAAACATCTGACAAAGTGAAAGGACTACCATCAGCAATATTCAAAATGATCTTACCAACTCCCATAACAGGATAAGAGGAGTTGTTGGCGCATGTAACAGTATTCCCTGTAGGGGCAGGCTCGAGTGAAGAGAAGAAACTGCGCTGCGAGGTAATATGTTTGGTCGCCCCACTGTCAAAGTACCAAACATCTGAGTCTACAACAGACATGCACTGATCATGAGAAGATGGGTCAAAACTGCAGATAGTAGTAAACGCCCATTCTTCTTCCTGCACAAGATTTGCAGACTCTATTTTTGGTGTAGAGGCCTCTTCAACAACCATTCCAGCCTCTTTCTTCTTTGCCTCTTTAGCAGCTAGTTTTGGACAGTTCTTTATGATATGATCATTTCCTTTACAGTACTTGCAAAACAAATTCTGCTTTTCTGATTTCTTCTCATCTTTATCCTGGTTCTTCGATTGTGCAGCATTTGCAAATTTCTGCTTACTAATAGAAGAGCCCCATTTTCCTTTGCCCTTCTGACTAGCGAGGAAAGCTTGATCTGCAACATGCATAATGGACCTGTTTTGTCTGGACTAATCTTCTTGCAACAGAACAGAGACTAACTCCTCAAATGACAAGGGATTTGGATTGCCTTTTATCATCAACCGAAGAGTAGAGGAAAAACTCTGATATGAATGAGGAAGACCATTCTAAACGGTCTGCACAAGTGAGCTATCTGGTATAACCTCATCAGCAGAAATCAATTGTTCCTTCAGGTCTTTGATCTTTGTGAGAAAACTGTCCATAGAATCACCTTCATTCATGTGCTCACTCTCCAACTGTTTTCGGAGGTAAGCAACACGAGCCTCATTCCTAGCCTGGTACAAAGTGGTAAGTGTATCCCAAGCATCCCTAGCTGTACTGCAAGAGCGTATGTGAGGAATAATGGCACGTTTGATAGACAAAGCTATCAATGCATGTGCCTGGGCATCTCTGCCATCCCAACGAATCTGCTCTGCAGTAGGTGCAACAGAAACAACAGCACGAACAGGAATCTGCGGAATATCATCTTCGATACCATCTTCATCAGCTCCAGCACCTATATTTGCAGTACCTGTTGTTACAGGTGTAACAGGACGTCTTTCAACACCCTGCACAATGTTCCAGTACATGTCGCATCATATAAGCCCATAATGGGTAGTTGGTACCATCCAACTTATCCTCAATAGCCAACATACGGAATACATCACTGCTTTTAGCCATGGCCGGTGACTAAAATACCTTGATGCAGAAAATTGACTGTATCTCAAAAAGTTGAACGGAACTGCCCAGATGAGTTCTGCTATACCTGTAGCATACTTTGAGATGCTTAAACTGGCAAACAGAAACTGGTATATACCTTTGGCACAAAAAGACAAAATAGCCTGCACAAGAGCTGCGATAGTGCGTTTGGAGGCCGAAACGAGCTTAGATCGCGATTTCGGCACGACAGAGCGAAGCCGTTTTGATCTCGGAAACACGCTGAGTATGTTCACCAAAATTTGTGCGATTCTGAGACTGCAAACGGAGGAGTGTCGATGGCACCCTAGAAGAAGCGACGACCTCCTCTAATACCAATTGTTGGAGATAGATGTCTGCGGAAGCACGCGAACATCACAAGGAAGAAGAAGAAGCTTGGAGCACAAACACACAATACTGAATGTCTTACTAGAGAATGTACAAAGATAAGTAGCCCATTAGGGCAATAGGCGTATATACAAGCCGGGGGAAAAAAACCTCCTAAAGAGGGAAAAAAGTGCCCCGGCGGTCCTAGTGTGTTCACACACATCACTACCTAAATATATCAACAATACATACTAAACTCTATCTCTAAGGATGTGGGTGTTCTATTGCAATATAGCAGTCTATCAACATAGAGGGTGTCTCTCATGATAGATTGGTATCTATCGGCACTTTTGGTATGTCATGATAGATAGGTGTCTATTGTGATGGATGGGTTTGTCGTGATAGAGGGATGGTTTCTCATGATGGACAACATTCATCGGGGTCGGTATGTTGTTTTTGGCATACAAACTATAAGAGGAGCAGTCATGTACAATATGGCAACAAGGCCCAATCATTTTTTTCCATAAACTATTTCCAACTCAAGTGATTTTCATCACTTCACACACATTGTAAATCCCATTTTTGGTAGAATAGATTCCATTTTGTTCAAGTCGGGGAGTCCTCGAGCTTGAGGAGTATTAGAATTAGGTACATACCGATTTTCATAATCACTCATGGAGATGGCGAGGTGCATGGTCAAAAGTTAGGCTTTACCACATAGTTTCTGGCTTGAGGCTGTCATGTGTGCAGCATATGTACTGAACAGGTGTCCCACTAAAGCGTTGCAGTCTATCACTCCATATGAGGCTTAGCATGACCGTAAGCCATCTGTTGCTCATCTGCATGTTTTTGGTTGTTTGGCATATGCATTAGTGCTTGAACAACATCACAGAAAATTGGATGATAAGGCAGTAAAATGTATTTTTGTTGGGTACAGTTCTGAAAGTAAAGGCTATCGTCTGTATCATCCACAGACTAAACGTATTCTGGTTAGTCGTGATGTTGTCTTTGTGGAAGATGCTATTTAGCCATTGCTTTCATGTACTAAGGAGACATCTGTGAGCTCCAAAGACATGTATGATACTTTGATGCCTCCTCTTACAGGTGGACAGTCTAGTGCTGGTCCTAATGAGGCAACTCCTCAGCCTTTGGAGGTTTCATATGATGATGCAGATCATTCCATTTCTAATGCAGATTTACATGATGCACTTGTTGATGAGAGAGCTGATATTGAGCAGGCAAAAACTATGCCAAAATGGCTAGTGCAGACTTTGCGTGATAGCAAATTAGATGCACCTTTATCATATCGTACTCGTTTAGGCTCTCATAGTGCCTCCTTTGCATCAGATTGCTATGCTATGGCTGCGTCTAGTCTCTGTGATGAGAATGAGCCTGTTTCTTTTGATGAAGCACAAAATTCAAAAAATTGGATGGCTGCTATGCAATCTGAATATGATGCTATCATGAAGAATGGTACATGGTCTTTATGTGACTTGCCTCCTGGCAAGAAGGCGATTGGCACTAAGTGGGTATACAAGCTGAAGCGTAAACCTGATGGTACAGTTGACAGGTATAAGGCTAGGCTTGTTGCAAAGGGTTATGGGCAGGAAAGAGGCATTGATTTTGATGAGACCTTTG
Organism: Ceratopteris richardii; assembly: GCA_020310875.1. Classification (NCBI taxonomy): domain Eukaryota; kingdom Viridiplantae; phylum Streptophyta; class Polypodiopsida; order Polypodiales; family Pteridaceae; genus Ceratopteris; species Ceratopteris richardii. The sequence goes on from CM035414.1 coordinate 8,654,670, forward strand.
CACCTACATGCCGTATGACTACTGTTTGGAGCATTTGTGCACTTGCAGCCCATCATGGTTGGAATGTACATCAGTTGGACATTAAAACAGCATTTCTGAATGTTGACTTGCATGAAGAAGTGTATGTTTTTCAACCCCGTGGATTTGTGCAAAAAGGGCATGAAAACCAGGTGTGCAGGTTAAAGAAGGCATTATATGGTTTAAAGCAAGCACCACGTGCTTGGTATGAGAAGATACATGCCTGTCTGATTGCACATGGTTTTGAGAACAGTCCAACTGAAAGCACCTTATATGTTAAGCGTGCTAATGATGTGCTTCTGGTCATTGTTGTCTATGTTGATGACATGCTGCTCCCTGGTCCTATTGAGACACATATTGTTGATTTTAAGGCTGATTTGCATGCCTCATTTGAGATGTCTAATTTGGGGCATTTGCATCACTATTTGGGCATTCAATTTATGCAAGTTGATGGTGGAATGGCTTTGTGTCAAACAAAATATATTGACACATTATTGCAGCGTTTTGGCCTTGAAGACTGTAAGCCTATTGCCACTCCTATGGAGACAGGTTTACAATTGAGTCTTCATGATGCTAGAGATGCATTTGATGTTGTTCTCTATCAGCAGGCTGTTGGATGCTTGATTTACTTATGCATTACTCGGCCAGATATTCAGTTTGCTGTCTCACAGATGAGCAGGTTTATGCATTGCCGAGGAGTCACGCATTGGAAGGCGGTTAAGCCCATCTTTCGCTACTTGAGTGGTACTTGGCTACTTGGGTTGGTTTATCCTAAGGGGGGATCACTACCGCTAGATTTGCATGCTTTTTCTAACTCAGATTGGGCTGGTTGCTATGACACTCGTGTGTCCACCAGTGGTTTTTGCTTCATGCTTGGTAGCTCATGTATATCTTGGTTGAGCAAGAAGTAGCCTACTGTGGCCACTTCCAGTTGTGAGGCTGAGTATAGGGAAGCTTTCACAGCGACTGTTGAGTGTGTGTGGCTCAGACGCCTTATGGCTGATTTGGGTGTTGGTCAGTCTTCTGCCACCACCATATTCACTGATAGTTAGAGTGCATTGGCAGTTGCGAGGAACCCTGTGTTCCATGCTCGCACTAAGCACATTGAGGTGCATTATCACTATGTCACGGAGAGGTTCTCTGCTGGGGAGATCAGCTTGGCATATGTGCCCAGGCAGGAGAACATTGCTGACCTTTTCATGAAGGCTCTGCCTAGGGAGAAGTTTGAAGCTTTCCGCAAAGCTTTGGGCTTACTTCCTTTTGTGGAGTGATTTCCACATAGCTTGGTACTTCCTTATACATGAGTGCAAGCTCCTTGTTCACCGCATCACTCCCCAGGGGGATTTGTTGATATATTTAGGTAGTGATGTGTGTGAACACACTAGGACCGCCGGGGCACTTTTTTCCCTCTTTAGGAGGTTTTTTTCCCCCGGCTTGTATATACGCCTATTGCCCTAATGGGCTACTTATCTTTGTACATTCTCTAGTAAGACATTCAGTATTGTGTGTTTGTGCTCCAAGCTTCTTCTTCTTCCTTGTGTTGTTCGCGTGCTTCCGCAGACGTCTATCTCCAATATGTATGACCTTGCTTGAGTATCCCTTGCACACCAAAGTGTGAGTGTATCTGTCTTCTCTTGTGTACGTCCTCCTTTGCATCTTGGAATAGGCATAGCTTCATCACCTACTAAAATAGGCTTCCATTTTGATTTCCCAAAGCACCATAGTTGTTGCTATCAAGCTTCACAATCATTGATGGAATGCCATCACCCATCTTCATGTAGCTCTGATATGACTAAAAGAACTTGGAGAAGCTTTAGGTAGGTAAAAACGTGAGGTTCAAGGTGATGAAGTTTGGTCCAACCAACCAGCATAGGACCATCCCTAGCAATCTTGGAGTGTCAGAAAAACTCATTATAGGCTTGTTATTAGTGCAATAAACTCCATTATCTACGTTGAAACATCAATGAGAAACATTTGATACAAAACAAATAAGTTTACACATTGACTAGCTCAAAAATCTTTCTATTTGGGATGGAACGTTCAACTTCAAATGCTTCGAGGAGCCAACATGATTACAATTCGAAACATTGATTTTGGAGGAATTTTATACATAGGGTTGAGTAGCTAAAATTCATACAATTACATATAATAAGTAAGGTATGCTCTAGGAATAAGCTTAACACTCAACAGAGGTATCCATGATTTTTTAGAGCTATGCAGAGATACACCCTAAGACCTTAAAATGGTCTTTTCCCACAATGCTACATCAAATGCCACCAAATGTTGTACAACTAAAGTAGAACATAATACCTTTATGATTGAATGCTCGCATTGAACTATTTTTATGGTGATGCACAATAGTGCTTTCTCCTTCTCGAGAGCTCCACGATGATATCCTCAGAGTAGGAAATCCAGCTCCAAGCCCTGCACTGGGTACTCTGCACAGAGGCTACTGAATATGCAAAATAACAAAGTACATAGGGAGCACGGAACACAAACTTCTTAAGTGTTACAATAGTCTATGGCTCACCAAAACACTATATCTTTTATTAAAGAACATAAACAAAAGCGTCCAGTGGCTATTTTCGCTTTCACATGGACATTAACGGTAAAAATCTCCCACTAAAGGCCAATATGGACAAAGTAACTATGGGAGAAAAAATGAAGAATGATAAAGAATACTTGAGTGTAAATATACAAACTATACCTCCCACCTCATGGGCATGTTACAAAATATACAAGTGATGGTGTAAGATCATGAATCATGTAACCCCCATCAAGTCCGAGAAATTTCGAGAGCTATCTTGTGGTAGAGCTTTAGTCAATGCATATGCAACATTATCTTGTGTATGAACCTTTTCAAGGATAATGCACTCAATGGCTAAGAAATCTCTAATGAAGTGATACCTCACCTCAATGTGCTTGGTCTTTGCATGATAGATCAAATTCTTAGCGAAGGCACATGCTACACATAAGTGCATAGCATTTGGGCCACAACCTGAGATGATATGCACTGACTCCATCTGTTTGATCACATTCATACTGCAGAGGACAAAAGAAAATGTCTATTTGTGCTTCTCAATGGAGATAATATCTTTAGTACAAACACACATGACACAATCAGAGAGAGAACATGATGAAGCCATCCTGTCCAAGGCAAGGAGGAAAAGAGAAGAAGTGGGACTGAGGCATGAAGAAAAGCAAGCAGAAATCCAGATAGTATATGTGACGAGCTGTCATGGACAAAGACTTGCCTTGTGGACATAGCCATAGAGATGTATTTGCATTCAAACAGAAGCACATAGAGAAGATGCTTCTGTGCTCAAGCCAAAGCAAACAACGGAAGAGCTGATAAGCACTGGCCCCTATGCATCTGCTCCCGCCCCTAGATGATCTCGAAAGAAATTTCAGTGAAATAGAGGCCTCCATCTTGCAGCATATATGCGCTCTTTTGGTGGCCATCAATGATAGAGAGTAAGAGCATATGACTGTTTATTTCAACAGAGAGACTCATCAATGTCACTCATTGCTCGAAGAAGCTAATGGGAAGCAAAGTGGCTTTATGGGTAGACCAGGCATTCGCTGACTATGCTATTCTTATCATCGATTCTCCACAGAGGCTCACTACCTGTGCACAGAGGCTTGGCGCAGACAGATGTTTATGCTCAGGCCAAGAGAGATCGACCCTGCATCAACGCTTCTTTGTATAATGCGCACCTGTGCCAGGTCACTAGGATCGTGGGATTTCTAAAACTGATGATCATAAGTTGTTCACTCCAGCCGATTTACTGAGCGCCAAGGCTTGAGGTTTTAATCAGGTGTGCTTCTGAGGAGGGATAGGTGGGAAGGAAGTAGAGGAAATTAATGGACTTCATTCGGCGTTGTTCAGTGACAAAAAAGAGGAGCCATATCTCGAAATTATTTGACTGTTAACTCTAGAGAAATCTGGAGAGATCCTGCTCAGTTTCAGCATCGATAAAATATCTGCTCTTGCGCTTCACATGGTTGATACACTATGGAGAGCTGATTTCTTACATGGATATATCCTTCCTACCCATGTGAAATTCACACTACATATTTCTTTAGTAACATGAGAATGTAGACGTTCTTTCAATGTCATCGGTGTACAACATTATGCACAAGTATCATATGGCTTCTTGTAATGGGATTAGACACTGCCATATATATGTGGCAAGACCTTCCCAATGCCATGAAAAATTTCCCAAGGCTATGTTCATGCTCTCATACATCCAATATGCATCTCCAAATGTACTCTCTCATGAAGCAAAACCCAAGGACATCAACAACAAGGAGGAGGACCCTACCAAAGATCCCATCGATGGATCCAAAAGAAATCAACAAAGAAAACAAAGCAAAAGAAGGTGGCAAATGGTTCCATAAGCACTACCTACCCCATGATGTAAACCCTTGTACATGTCTAGGGATCCCATATGTCCCTAGATCCCAACAAAAACCACTTGGATCCCAAATGTCCAAGTATATGTCTTGGGATCCCATATGTCCCAAGATCCTAGGGATGCCATATGTCCCAAACTTGGATCCCATATTTCCAAGTTATGTCTAAGGATCCCATATGTCCTTAGATCCTAAAAACCAAATGGACTAAGTGATCCCATATGTCACTAGTCCTTCTTGATAAGCTTGGCGACTTGAGTAAGCAGTTGTCCTATGAGTGTATTGAAATCTGGTACATGCATCTCCATGTATAGATCCATAGCTATGATGAATGCTTCCCACTTGTCATCTGCCTTTAAGCCATTGATGACCTGCCTTACAATTTTCTCTCCTTTTATTAACTCTCCAATCATTCACAACTAATCTTCTATGTCCTTGAGCTTTGTGACAAAATCAATCACATTTTGTTTGGGAGCTTTTATGAGAGTTGTAAAGTCCAGCCATAGTTGATGCTTCCTGGCATTTGTACTTGAAGAGAAGACTTCAAGTGCATTCCACACTTCCTAAGATGTTTTACAATTTCTAATGTGAGGCATCAAAAATTTTGAGATAGAGCTGAGGAGATAAGACCTTGTAAGTGCATCTTTGGAGCACCATGTGCTCAATCTTTCTTGCTCTTCTTGTATAGGTTGGCCTTTATTCCTAAAACTTGGCATAACTTCATCTCCAACTATATAACCATATAGATTGCTACCTTGACGATAAGCTTCCATCCTTAATGATGAGGCTGAGTAGTTAGCTCTATCCAGTTTGTCAATTGATGAAGGAAATCTATCTGGCATGTCCAACCTTGCTCTGATACCACTGTGAGGATGGATTTACACTTGGTGAAGATGAAGTGGTGATGCAAAATATTTGCACTACACCAGATAAATGTACTCCATAGATATGTAGTGGGCCCTTTTGGCTTTCCAAAGGATGTATTAGACACCCTATGTACCTTGGAAGATCAATCTCAAAAGGACGAATCAAAACAGATATGTTGGAGTTGATTAAGGAACAAAAAGCTTGCTATTTTGGCACTTGTTGACTTAGGGTTAGAGATTCATGTAATTTCAAAAGAACTTTATGAAAAGTTTAAATGGTAGATTGATAAGAACTATGGATGGATAGCCTCTTGTAGTTTCAGAGTTGAGTTGTGGACCCTCTTAGCTTTCCAATGACACTATACAAGTGCCTATGTACTTTGGAAATAATGTAAGAAAAGATTGAATCAAAACAAACTACTTTGAAATTGAAGGTTCAATGAAAACCTTCTATTTTTTATCATACACTTGCTGCTTTTTATGGTCAGTGCTACCAGTACAATAGAAATTAGAAAAATTCCTTTTACAGGTATCTAATTAGCTTAGTAAGCTAATGATTCCAAGTGGAATCACTCAAAACAATGGACTATACACAGGGCAATGAATTTAGCAATTGAATCATTACCCTCGATTTTTCAGGACCTCTGCAGAGTTTGACCAGTGAGTGCTTCGACGCGCTTTTCTCCAAATTGGCTCAATAGATTTCCTTCAAAATTTGTGAGCATGTAGAGAACTTGGAACAAGCTATAGAACATTGAAAATGGTAGAGAAATGACTGAGATATGAGCAGTACACATTGACTATTATGAATGACTATGATGGAGAGATCATAGATGAGCAATGTAGATCTATTGTATTAATGAACAATGTTGTACAAGATCATAGGCTTGAAAATCATAGCCTAATGATGGTGAGTAGTGTAGGTTACAATGTACACCTCACTCTCTTACAATATGGCAATGGAGAACTCGGAGATTGAGCCTTCTTCTTACACAGCTTTTTCAAACGACTTTTATAAGTGCTATATTCAAATTTTGAATTTGAATTCAACTTTTTGGCTCTCCCTAAAAGTAATCCACCAATCTAGGAGTTATTGTCTCTAACATAAAGTCATGAATTCTCAACTAATAAACTCCACGAGTTTGTTGAGTGTTACAAAGATTCTTCCAAGTTAAAATAACTTTTACAAATGTAAAGGATAAAATTCTCCTAGCAATGGTTTCCACGGAGTTTGAATTGTTCATGAATCTTCTAGCCAAATGTGTAGGCTTGCACTTTGCACCAATAGCCCCCCCTCAAGCCAAACATTTTGGCTTGGTCTTCATCTTCAATCTTCATGAATGTCCTGCAATCCAATCATTGACTTAAACTTGGAAAGTTTTGTACCATCTAATGCTTTAGGCAATAAGTGTGCACATTGCATATTTGTTGACACATATGCCAACTGAAGCTCCTTGCTCAATAGCTTCCTTCTCACATAATGATAGTGGACCTCTATATGCTTGGTCCTAGCATGATAAATAGGATTAGCTACAAGATGTAGTGAGTTGGTATTATCTCCAAAAATCATTGGAGATGTAGTATGCAAACCTAAATCTGTATACAATAATCTGATCCATATGGCCTCTTGAGTAGCATTGGCCAATCCTCTATACTCTACCTCTATAGAAGATAAAGCAACTGTAGGTTGCTTCTTTGAAGACCATGATATAGGTTTGTTACCTGCAAAAGATAGGTATCCTGAGGTACTTCTTCTATCATCTTTGCAACCTGCCCAATCTGCATCTGAGCATATCTTGATGTCCAAGTCTGAGGTATAAGAAAAGTACAATCCTTGATTTTGAGTGCCCTTAAGGTACTTTAAAATCCTTTTAGCAGCTTCCAAATGAGTTTCCCTAGGTTTGTGCATAAACTCACTTAGAACACTTACTCCATAAGCAATATCAATCCTTGTCAAAGTAGCATAGTTCAAGCTTCCCACTATGCTTTGGTAACCTGCAATACTCTCAAGCACATCACCTTCATGAGCACTTAACATTTGGTTTACCTCCATTGGAGTACTCGCAAATTTGGCATCTTGCAAATGAAACTTCTTTAACATATCCTGTATATACTTTCTCTGAGTAATATAAATTCCAGAGTTAGTATAGACTAACTCAAGTCCAAGAAAGTATTTTAGTGATCGAAGGTCACTAATTTTGAACTCCTGCATCATTTGATTCTTAATCTGTTTGATGCCATTAGCATCATTACCTGTGAGTATGATATCATCAACATATACACATAGGTATATTACCTCTGAATTACTTCTTTTGATAAATAGAGATGTATCTGCTTTGCTTATGATAAAACCCTGATCCTGAAGATATGTAGTCAACCTATGGTTCCATGCCCTAGGTGCCTGCTTCAATACATAAAGAGATTTGTTTAATTTACATACATATGTTACCTTGCTTGGATCCTCATAACTAGGAGGTTGAGGCATGTACACCTCCTCTGAAATCCAACCATTTAGAAATGCACTTTTTACATCCAATTGATACATGTTCCAATTCTTTGATGTAGCCACACTTACTAGAACCCTGATGGTTGGCATTTCGGCCACAGGTGAAAAGGTTTCTTCATAATCAACTCCTTGGGTTTGTGCAAAACCATTAGCCACAAGTCTAGCTTTGTACCTGCTTATTGATCCATCAGAATTCCTTTTGATCTTATAGATCCATCTACAATCAATTACCTTCATAGACTCCTTCTTTGGTACTAGCTTCCAAGTATCATTCTCCTTGAGTGCTTCAATTTCCTCATCCATAGCTTCCTTGCATTCTGCCTTGGTCTTTGCTTCTTCATATGATGATAGTTCTTCAAATGACAAGCCTTTTGCAAGATAAACAGAGTGCTTAGTAACTAGGGAAGTGTCACTTTCCCTTTGTGATCTTCTGATTGCTTGGTTGGATGATTCATGTATATCCTCCAATTTCTTCATCTTGACTTTGCCTTTGGACTTCCATGCCTTGAGCGCTTCTAGGTTGATGATGTTCTCATCATTTGAGTTGATATCTCCATTCTAAGTAGGCTCCTCCTTAGTGAGGCTTGGAAATTCCTCTTCCAACTCATAAGGTAGTTTTACTTTCCTACATTCACTATCGAACCAAGAGTCATTCTCATCAAAGAAAACATCTATACTGACCATGAATCCCTTGTTTGAAGGGTTGTAGAACCTGTATCCTTTCGGTTTCAAGTCATACCCTATGAAGATGCACTTCTCTGCCTTAGGGTCTAGCTTACCTCTTATCTGAGAAGGGATATGCACATAAGTTACACATCCAAAGATCCTGCAATGATCAAGTGAAGGTCTTCTACCATGTGATGCTTCATATGGGGGTCATTCCATCAAGAGATTTGGATGGCAACCTGTTTACAAGATAAGTGGTAGTAGATACACTCTCTTCCCACAAGTAGTTAGGTAATTTTTTCTCATTTAACATTGACCTAGCTGTTTCAACAATTAATCTATTTCTCCTCTCTGCCACCCCATTTTGCTCAGGGGTATACCTTGTTGTAATTTCTCTCTTGATTCCTCTGTCCTGCAAGAATGCATCAAAATCATTTGAGAAGTACTCACCTCCTCCATCTGACCTTAATCTCTTTAGGTTTCTCCCTGTTTGGTTTTCAACAAGTGCAAGTTATTTTTAAAGCAACTGAATACTTCATCTTTGTGCTTCATAAAGTACAATACAGTCCATCTACTGTAAGCATTAATGAAAGATACATAATACCTTGATCCAAAAATTGAGGGATCCTTACTTGGTCCCCATACGAACAAGCTCTAGGTAGTCCTCATGCATGTAGCGTTTCCTTGAGAAGGTAACCTTTGATATTTTCCAAACTGACAAGCACCACATTTATAAATCATGTGTTGCTTGGATACATTAGGTATCCCAAGCACACATTGGTCTCTACAATTTTTTTTTTAAGTTCTCTCACCAACATGCCCTAATCTCTTGTGCCAGATTTCAAGCTTTGAAAGTGTTTGATCTTTGTAGCTATAGAGTGCAATGTTCCTTGTATCTTCAAAAGTGAATAATCTACCTGTCTTTTGAATCCATATTGGGGATCCTCCACAAATGCTCCATATTGGTTGAACCTGACCTGCAGACCCTTTTCCACAATCTGTCCAAAACTCCTCAAATTCTTGGTAATTGTAGGTACATATAAAACCCTCCTCAATAGATTCTTGTTTCCATCTGAGGTCTTAACATTTCCTACTTTAATCACTGAGTGCTTGGTGTCATCACCTGTTTGTACCTGATGCTTACCCTTGGGTTCCTCAAGGTCAGAGAGAAGAGCTACATTGCATGCCACATGGTTTGCGCATCGTGAGTCAATGTATAAGAGATGGTCATCATTTATACCTGGTTTTGAAGTCATGTTCATAATCAGAAGAGAATCTTCTTGCTCCTCTATGTAGTTGTTATAATCCTTCCTTGATTTGTAGCCTCCTTAGTAGTTGCTATTGTAGTTCTTGTTGTAGTTGTTATTGTATCCTTGATGGTGATTGAATCTTCCTCTTGGTTGTGTATATCCACCTCTTTGAAATCCTCTACCTCTCTGATTCTTGAAGTTCCTGTAACACTCATCTGTAGTATGATTAGACAATCCACAAATATTACATGGTGAGGAGTTATAGGGTCTCCCCCTACCTTGCTTACCTCCTCTGCCCCTTCCTCTTGAGGTTCTACCTCTCCCTGCATAGTCTGCTTGGGAAGTAGTTCCATCATCTTCAACCTTTTTGTGCTTCCCTCTCTCTTTGGACTTAATTTTATTAGTGTATAGGGCAGAAGAGCTATTACCTCTTGATGAATCTCCATTCTTTTTGAGCTTGGACTCATGGGTAAATAGTTGCCGCATGAGTGTGGTAAGGTCTGGAATCTGCATGTCCATGTACAAGTCCATGGCAGTTGTGAAGCTCTCCCATTTGTCATCAGCTTTAATACCATTGATAACTTGTCTTACAATCTGCTCCTCTTCAATTTCTTCTCCTATGCTTGCCAATTGATCTGCTACATCTTTGACTTTTGTCACATACTCTTAGATGCCTTGCTTGGGTTGCTTTCTTTGAGTGGTAAACTCAATCCACAATTGGTTCTTACTAGCCCTTGTGTTGGAAGATAAATATGAAGACAATGTTTCCCAAGTCACTTGGAATGTCTTATAGTTCCTAATATGTGGAAGAAGAAAATTAGAGATTGAGTTACATAAGTTAGAACTTGCTAATGCATCCTTGGCACACCATGTGTTGAGTCTTTCATGCTCCTCTCTTGTAGGTTGTCCTTTGCTTCTGAATATGGGCATCTCCTCATCTCCTTAGATGTGTCCATAGAGGTTCCTTCCTTGCAAGTATGTCTTCATCCTCAAGGACCATGCTTGGTAGTTGTTCCTGTCCAATTTAGCAATGAAAGAAGGAAAACCATCTCCCATTTTACCTTAACTTTGCTCTGATACCACTGTTGTTATAGATGGATGGACACTCCAAGAAATGAGTAGGTACTACCAAGTCCTGCTTTGTACCAACCTCTTGTAGTCACAGAGTTGAGTTGTGGGCCCTCTTAGCTTTCCAATGACACTATACAAGTGCCTATGTACTTTGGAAATGACGTAAGAAAAGATTGAATCAAAACAGACTACTTCCAAATTGAAGGATCAATGAAAACCTTCTATTTTTTATCATACACCTGATGCTTGTTATGCTCAGTGCTACAAGTACAATAGGAATTAGAAAAATTCCTTCTAGAGGTATCTAATTAGCTTAGGAAGCTAATGATTCCAAGTGGAATCATGTAAAATGATGTAATATACATAGGGCAATCAATTTAGCAATTGAATGATTACCCCCGGTTTTTAAGACCTCTGCAGAGTTTGATTAGTGAGTGCTTCAATGCACTTTCCTCCAAATTTTCTAAATATATTTCCTTCAAACTTTGTGAGCACGTAGAGAACTTGAATTTCATTCCAACAAACTATAGAACATTGAAAATGGTGAAGAAATGGCTGAGATATGAGCAGTACAAGTTGACTGTTATGAATGACTATGACAGAGAGATCATAGATGAGCAATGTAGATCTATTGTATTAATGAACAATGTTGTACAAGATCATAGGATTGAAAATCATAGCCTAATGATGGTGAGTAGTGTAGGTTACAATGTAGACCTCACTCTCTTACAATATGGCATTGGAGAACTCGGGGATTGAGCCTTCTTCTTAGGCGACTTTTTCAAACCACTTTTATTAGTGCTATATTCAAATTTTGAATTTGAATTCAACTTTTGGCTCTCCCTAAAAGTAATCCGCCAATCTAGGAGTTATTTTCTCTAACATAAAGTCGTGAATTCTCAACTAATAAACTCCACAGGTTTGTTGAGAGTTACAAAGATTCTTCCAAGTTAAAAATGTAAAGGATAAAATTCTCCTAGCAATGGTTTCCATGGAGCTTGAATTGTTCATCAATCTTCTAGCCAAATGTGTAGGCTTGCACTTTGCACCAACATGATTTTTATATTTAACTAAATATCTATGATATTGCTTACTAGTGCATGCAGTAGTAACATTATAATCAAGTATTATCTGTGGAACTAAAATTTCAACATCCTCTTCAAGTAAAGGAGGATCATCTAAAATAGGAGTGAGTGGTAAAGTTCATAAAGGATTTAAATAAACTAATTTGAAAAGAATTATGTATATTCCAATCAGAAGGTGTGTCTAGTCTAAAATCAGTCTCATTAATTTTTTTAATAATATGAAAAGGTCCATACTAACGTGGTGCAAGTTTAACCTTAAGATGTTGTGATATATTTTTCAAATGTCTTTTAATTATTCGTAACAATACAAATTCGTTTTTATTAAATTTGTTAGCTACTCGTTTCTTATTAACATTACGTATGTAACATTCTTGGCTCTTCTTAATGTGCTCACGAAGGTCATGAAGTGTAGAAATATGATCTTCTGCAAAAGAATTAGCCACAAGAATATTAGTTTTAGTGATAGACATGTGAGTGGGAAGCTTTTTACCATAAACAATTTCATGGTGCATGTTTAGTAGTGGTATGTGTTGTGTTATTATATGCAAATTGTCATAAAGGAAGTTTCTCGTCCCAATTACTTGGATTATCTAAAGAATAACAATGTTATAAATCTAAAATAGTACTATTCATAGCTTCACTTTGCCCATTACTTTTAGGATGAGATGCAGAGCTAAAGTCTATTTTGGAACCTAAAATCTGAAATAATGCAACCCAAAAGTGATTACAAAAATGAACATCTCGATCTCAACAAATAACTTTTGGAAAACCATGATGCAAAAAATACATTTAATAAACAACATAGCAGCTTGAGGTGCAAAAAGAGTCTTTTTTACAAGAAATTAAATATGCTTGTTTACTAAACCTATCAACAATTGTCCAAATCATATGATTATGAGATGAACTTATAGGAAAACGAGTAATAAAATCCATAGAAATTTATTCCATTGGTCCATTGGGTATGGGAAGTGGCATTAATAATCGAAATGCTTTACCGTGATGTCGTTTCACATGTTGACACATAATGCAATGGGAAACATACTGTCCAATATCCTTTTCCATATTTGGCCAAAAGAAGAATTCTTTACACGTAGAAATAGTACTTTGTTTGCCCCTATGACCCATGCATGGTGGTTCATGCATCTCTTTCATAACAATTCTTTAAAACCTTGTGTGATGCATAACTTGTGGTGGAGACACAAGAATCCATTATGAAAAGTGTAGTAATCCTCACTAAATCTTGTGGAATTATTGAAAGCATTCCATGTTTGTGAAAAATATAAATTAGATGCATAATTAGGAATCATGTCAAGAAATGAATGAATACGAATAGCAAAAATAATACTTTTAGATATTCACGATTATATGATAGTAAATATTTGTCTCTAAGGAAAATGGGAGAAAACTCAAGATGTATACCCATTTTGAGAATTTCTGAGTGGGCTCTTTATTCTTACTTTGCCAACCTGAGTTTTTCATATCGAGAAAAACTTGTTTACAAGTTTTCAAAGATGAAAAATTATTCAGATTTATGGTGATAACATGCACTTAATTGAGTCTCATTACTTCATAAACCTTACCACTCAACTGATTTTCTTTGTAATGACATAAGTGAAAGCTCTTTATGATTGAGTCATTGAAATTACTTGTCAGTTATAAGTAAAAGTTGATTGTCTTTTAAGCCAAGTCACCCGAGATAAATGAATTTTTGTATCATTTTCATGGAGAAATTGTCTCTTGTGCATGTACTGTTTGAATTTCTTCAGTTTCCTTTAATAATCAAAATATACTAATTGATATTTGTTTTTTTTTTCCATGGGGTTTTTCAGATTCTCATGATTTGAAAAGAAGTACAGAAGAGTGAAGAGAAGGATCTTTCTGGCACTACAGCTGAGAAGATCGAAGTTTATCATTTCACATCCGCACTGTAGGGAGTACTTGTTTATTGACATTGTATCATCACATAGTGGTTCACCTTTGTATCTTGATCGATTATGTCATGATCAACATGATGTATTAGCTCATTGTATACATTTGATTTAGTCTTTGTGTCGATGGCTACGATGATTATTTGGAGTCATTCTATTTTTACTTCAATATCACGTGCATCTTTCATGATGAGTCACTTCTCCTACTCCATGATCTACGCATTGAAAGGTGTTTTTCTTTCTCTTTCAGCCCATCATGAGCCCCATGTCTTACACTTCTTTAGGGAGAGGCATCAGGCTCGTGAAACCCGCTCGTCATAAAGGAGCAACGTGATGCACCCACATCCGGAGGCCTGATCCAACCCCTTAGCCACTCATTTTGCCCCACCATGATGGACATCCTGCCCACAATGCACGTGATAAACAGATGGATTTCAATGATGCAAAAGCCTTATATGGAGTGATAGACTACAATGCTTTAGTGGGACACCTGTTAAGTACATATGTTGCACACATAACAATCTCAAGTTAGAAACTATGTGGTAATGCGTGACTCTTGACCATACACCTCACCATCGATAGGAGTGACTTATTCTTCCTTTCTACAACTCTATTTTGTTGAGGGTATAAAACATTTTACACTGATGTTTTATCCCATGTTCAGCCAAAAAATGCATTAAAGTCAGAAGGCATATATCCCCCCCCTCGATCAAAACGGAGGTTGCCCATTCTATATGTGGATAGATTTTAAGCCAAAACTAGAAATTGTTTGAAGCACATAAACACTTCAGACTTTGTTTTCAATGGATATACCCATGCATGCCTAGAAAAATCATTAATGAAAGCCACAAAGTAAAGATAGTTACCAAAAGAAGGTGTTTGCATAGGACCACAAACATCACTGTGAACAAGCAACATTTTTTGAGAAGCTCATAGTGAAGCATCTTTTGGGAAAGAGGAACACTGCAATTCGCCCAGAATATAGCCTTCATAGAATTGTTTACTAGTGCCTCAAGTTTGGACACAAAGGATACCATTTCAGAGAAACTTGAACTACACATGCAAAATGATTCACAGATTTTCCATAATTTATGGGCTTATAAACCCCACGACATAAAATTGTAGAAGCAATAATGACATCACCATTTGATAGATCATGAACTGTACATCTATCATTAACAAATTCCACAACCAAAGCAATGTTGGCTAATGTTGAAACTAATAACAAATTTATCTTGATCCTTGGATAAGAAGAGTTGTTGGTGCATGTGATAGTATTCCCTATAGGAGTAGACTCAAGTGAAGTGAAGAAACTATGCTGTGAGGTAATATGTTTGGTTGCCCTATTATCAAGGTACCAAACATGTGAGTCTACTATAGACATACATTGCTCATGTGAAGATGGGTCATAGCTGCAAACAATAATAATCCCATTCTTCAATCTACATTAGATTTGTAGACTTTGATTTGGTTGTAGAGGCCTTTGCAACAACCATTCCAACTTCTTTTTTCTTTGCCTCTTTTGTAGCCAATTTTGGACAATTCTTTATGACATTATCATTTCCTTTATAGCACTTGCAAAAAACTTTTTGCTTTTATGGTTTCTTCTCATGTTTGTCATCCTTCTTTGATTGTGAAAAAATAGTAGATTTTTACTTACTAGTAGATGAGCTCGATTTAGACCTTTTCCCTTTTGACTAGCAAGGAAAGCTTGATCTACAACATGCATAATGGACCTCTTCTACCTAAACTCATCTTCCTGCAACAGAGCAAAGAATAAATCCTCAAACATTAAAGCATTTGCATTGCCTTTCATCATCAATGGAAGAGTAGAAGCAAAACTCTTATAGAAATCTGGAAGACCATTTAGAATAGTTTGCATAAGTGAATTATCTCACAAGACTTCATTAGTAGAAATCAATTGCTCCTTCAAATCTTTGATCTTTTTCTAAAAACTATCCATGGGATCTCCTTCATTCATGTGCTCGCGCTCCAATCATTTTTAGCGGTAAGCTACATGAACCTCATTCCTTACCTGATATAAAGTGGTAAGTGTATCCCAAGCATCTTCTTATATTTTGTAAGACAAAATGTGATGAATAATGGTATGTTTGATAGATAAGACTATCAATGCATGTGCTTGAGCATCTCTTCCATCCCAGAAAAGCTCCTATGTAGTAGGTGCAGTAGGAACTGCAGCACAAATGAGAAACCTAAAGAATATCATCTTAAGCGCCATCAACATCACCTTCGCTAACTATATTTGTAGATGTAGTAGGATGTTTTTCAACACCCTACAAAATATTCAACAATTCTTTTTTGACTAATACATGACGCATCATATATGCCCATAATGCATAATTGGTACTAGCCAAATTATCCTCAATAGCCAACATACAGAATACATCACTACTTTTAGCCACGACCACTGACTAAAATATCCTAATGCAAAAAAATGATTGTGTCTCAAAAAGTTGAAGAGAACTATCCTGTGGAGTTTTGCTAAACCTATAGCAAACTTTGAGAAGCTTATACTGGTGAACCAAAACCTGTTTATATGTTTGGCACAAAAAGATGAAATTGCATGCACAAGCATTGTGGTAGTGCATTTGAAGGCTGAAACAAGCTCAGATCGTGATTTTGACACTACAAAGCGAAGCAGTTTGGAACTCCTAATCACCTTGAGTATGCTCACCTATTTTTGTATGATTCTGAGACTATGACTGGATGGGTGCCGACAACACCCTAGATGAAGCCGCAACCTGCTCTGATACCAATTGTTGGAGTTTGAGGTCTACAAAATCACGTGAACAACACAAGGAAGAATAAGAAGCTTGGAGCACAACACACAATACTGAATGTATTACCAAGTGAATGTACAAAGATAAGTTACCCATTAGGGCTTTAGGCATATATGAAAGCCGGTGGAAAAAACTACATAAAGAGGGAAAAAAGTGCTTTGGTAGTCCTAGTATGTTCACACACATCACTACCAAAATATATCAACACTTGCTTCCTCCCCCTCCCCCTTCCTTTCCCCTCCACATCTTCCACCTCTCATCATGGACCCCCCTCCTTTTTGTCCCTCACCTTCCTCTCTATTCTCCATCCTCCACTCTCCTCTCTCCCCCTCCCCGTCCTTTTTTTTTAATCCATCTCCATCGACTCCCTCTTTCACTCCTTCCTTCCATGAGACTGACTTGGATGGACATGGAACCCTCCCCTTAGAAGGCTCTTGTGAAGCCCCCTCGATTGACTCCACTCTACCACCCATCTGGCTCTCCCTTATTGATGAGAGGACAATGAGCTCGACATTTGAAGTTGAACGACTTCAAGCTTCATAAGCGATCTGCAAAATCATCGAACCTCGCCGCAACCATGGCAAAATCATGGAACTTTTTCAAAGGAGATTGCTTACTATGGTTTGTAAGCTTTATTAATAGAGGCCTTTCGTCACAACTTTTACCTAGTG
Source organism: Ceratopteris richardii (assembly GCA_020310875.1). Lineage (NCBI taxonomy): Eukaryota > Viridiplantae > Streptophyta > Polypodiopsida > Polypodiales > Pteridaceae > Ceratopteris > Ceratopteris richardii. The sequence continues at coordinate 8,671,948 of CM035414.1, forward strand.
GAGCTTGGGTCTCTAGAGGTGCCCACTCGGATGATCACACTTCTACTTATTGCAGTTTGGTGTGGTCGTGCCTAACTTTGCCAATGGATTTGATCTTTCCATAGTCTCTTCCTAAGCTTTCCTTCTCGATAAAGCTTGAGGGTAGGGAATACTGTTACATGCGCCAACAACTCCTTTTATCCTGTTATGGGAGTTGGTAAGATCATTTTCACTATTGTTGATGGTAGTTCTTTCACTTTGTCAAATGCTTTGTTTGTGCCAAGGATCAAGAAAAATCTGTTATGAGTTTTTGCATTAGCCAAGATTGGTTTGGTTGTGAAATTTGTTGATGATAGATGTACAGTTCATGATCTGTCAAATGGCGATGTGATTATTGCTTTTGGCATTTTATTTCCTGGGCTCTATAAGCTCATAGACTATGAAAGATCTGTAAATGATTCGGCATGTGCAGTACATGATTCTCAGGCTATGTGAGATGCAAAGCTTTGGCATGCACGCTTTGGTCATCTGAATTTTGCTAGTTTGCTATGCCTGTAGAAATTTGAAATGGTGTCCTCTTTCCCCAAAGTTGAGGCACCTGGAAAACATGTTTGTGAAGGCTGTATTTTGGGAAAAATGCAGCATTCCTCCTTTCCAAAAGATGGTTCAGTTCAAGCGAATGAGAAATTGTAGCTTGTACATAGTGATGTCTGTGGTCCTATGCAGACACCTTCTTTTGGAAATTATCTTTACTTCGTGACTTTCATCGATGATTTTTCTAGGCATGCATGGGTATATCCATTGAAGGCAAAGTCAAAAGTGTTCATGTGCTTCAAGCAGTTTTTGTTTTTGGTTGAAAATCTGTTAGCATGTAAATGGGCACCCTCCGTTTTGATCGAGGGGGGGAATATATGTCTTCTGATTTTAATGCATTTTTGGCTGAACGTGGGATAAAACACCAGTGTATAGTGTCGTATACACCTCAAGAGAATGGAGTTGCTAAGCAAAAGAAGAGTTCACTCATGGAGATGGCGAGGTGTATGGTCAATAGTTAAGCTTTACCACATAGTTTTTGGCTTGAGGTTGTCATGTGTGCAGCATACGTACTTAATAGGTGTCTCAGTAAAGTGCAATAGTCTATCATCCATATGAGGCTTGGCATGATCGTAAGCCATTTGTTGCTCATCTGCATGTTTTTGGTTGTTTGGCATATGCATCAGTGCCTAAACAACATGGCAGAAAATTGAATGAAAAAGCGATAAAATGTATTTTTGTTCGGTACAGTTCTAAAAGTAAAGGCTATCGTCTATATCATCCACAGACCAAACACATTCTGGTTAGCCATGATGTTGTTTTTGTGGAAGATGTTATTCAGCCATTGCTTTCATGTACTAAGGAGACATCTGTTAGCTCCAAAGACATGTATGATACTTTGCTGCCTGTTTTTACAGGTGGACAATATAGTGCTGGTCCTAATGAGGCGAGTTCTCAACCTTTGCAGGCTTCATGTGATGATGCACATCATTCCATTTCTGATGCATATTTACATGATGCACTTGTTGCTGAGAGAGCTGATATTGAGGAGGCAAAAACTATGCCAAAATGGCTGGTGCACACTTTGCGTGATAGCAAATTAGATGCACCTCTATCATATCGCACTTGATCAAGCTCTCATAGTGCCTCTTTTGCATCAGATTGCTATGCTATGGCTGCATCTAGTCTCTGTGATGAGAGTGAGCTAGTTTCATTTGATGAAGCACAAAATTCAAAAAATTGGATGGCTGCTATGCAATCTGAATATGATGCTATAATGAAGAATGGTACTTGGTCTTTATGTGACTTGCCTCCTGGCAAGAAGGCCATTGGCACTAAGTGGATATGCAAGCTGAAGCATAAACCTGATGGTACAGTTGAAAGGTATAAGGCTAGGCTTGTTGCAAAGGGTTATGCGCAGGAATGAGGCATTGATTTTGATAAAACCTTTGCTCCTACTTGCGGAATGACTATTGTTCATGGCATCTGTGCACTTATAGCTCATCGTGGTTGGAATGTACATCAATTGGACATTAAAACAACATTTCTGAATGGTGACTTGCATGAAGAAGTGTATGTTTTTCATCTGCATGGCTTTGTCCAGAAAGGGTATGAAAACTAGGTGTGCAGGTTAAAGAAGGCATTATATGGTTTAAAGCAAGCACCACGTGCTTGGTATGAAAAGATACATGCCTATCTAATTGCACATGGTTTTGAGAACACTCCAACTAAAAGCACCTTATATGTCAAGCGTGCTAATGATGTACTTCTGATCATTGTGGTGTATGTTGATGACATGTTGCTCACTGGTCCTCATGAGAAGCATAGTACTGATTTCAAGGCTTTATTTGGGCATTCAGTCTATGCACGTTGCATTAGGGAGAAAAATGAACCCTGCATGGGCCTTTTGGATTAAGGAGTGATTAGTGATGGACCAATGAGAGGAGGGTGGTGGACACAGTCTATAGCCTATAAATCACTAGGCTGAAGGGGGATGAGGGGACAGGATTCCCCTATGTTCAGGTTTTGCCTCTAGAGAGAGAAAGGAATCTCGTAACTTACCTGGGCCCAAAAATTCAAAATTTTGAAAAAGTTATAAAACTCATCATAACACCATTTAATGGTCCCCCAACCACTTTTTAGGATCAAAAGTGCTATTTTTGGGTACTAAATCAAAATCCGTGCATGAACTGAAGTGAAAAAAGTGACTTTTTTAAAAATAACTCAAAATGCAACTTTCTCCCTCCAAAACCTCCCATTTTCATACCCAGGTCCCAAAAAGTCATCTCTTTCCACTACTTTCTCTCCCTAGCACACCATTGCAGCTCCTGCATCTCCATTTCTTTCTCTATGCATCATCTTCTTTGAATTCCTACTGTCATTTCCATAGCCTGATCTCCAATGGAGAAACCTAAATCTCATAGACGTCCAAAAGATGAGGTTATCGCGATAAAATGTCACAATATCAAGGCTCCAGAAGGATTTTGGTTAGGACAGGAGTTCTGCAAAGGTGCATGGGTGTACATGCAACCCTCTGGTGTTGGTCCTGACCGTGTGAGAGATCGTGGAAACTTGGATCTTCATTGGAAAGGGAAGTTACTAGGCTTCAAAAAGCTCAAAAATGGTGAAACTGTTGCCATTGTACAACATGTGTTCACAATGTCAACCATGAAATTGGAAAACTCAAACAAAATGAGATATCCTATCAACTGTAAGTATTACTCATTGACTTTTGTCCAAATTTCAGAATATACCTAGCTAAGTTGTGTATTTTTTTGTTGTAGACATATTTCCTTCTACCTTGGTGGAAGAACAACCACTTCATAGTCTTACAGGTACTTTCCAAGCATTGCATGCAGATGTTGGGTCGATAGTCTTTCCACAAGCCCGTCCTGCTCAGCTATTATGTGAGAGAGTTTTCTTTTACACACATACATATGTTGTACCCTCTTCATCAAATGATTTTGGCAAGTTAGAGATGATTAAGGTAGATTCTCTCTTAAAGCTTGAGTGGCCGCAACCTGATGTATGGACATTAACATCTTTGAAGCATAAGATGGTGATGGACATACACAACTCTTTGAAATTTACAAGAGTTTCAAGATCTATAGGATTACATTGGTGTGTTCCTGTTCATTGTTTTGTACATTTATTTCAGATATTCACAATTCTAGAGACGTCAACAATGTTCATGTTAAAAGATATCACGTATGAGCAGGTAGAGTGTTTGCTAGGTGAAAAATGGGGACTTGTAGAAGGATGCACCAAAGGGGATAGATACATTTGTAAAATTGGTGCAAGAGGCATAGGATTTCGATACTTGAAACATCGTACTTCATTGTACATTAGATTCTATTATGATCGTTGGATGTGTAAACTTGGTGAATGGATACCATTACAAAGTTCTGAGGGTGTTTTAATTTCATTTGAAATTAAGATAAATCTACCCAACAATGAAATGGAAGTTATTTCAGTAAATCATCATTGGACTCTTGCCAACGTGAGAGAACATCTAGTAATCATGGGATTTGAGGATCTGGATCAATCAAAGTTCAGAATACAAGGGCATAAGGTAAGTAGCATATGGTATTTCTTCTTTTGTTTATACAAATTCTTACACTCAAATATGTTCATTTAAAGTTTTCTATTTGTCTGCAGATTGGTAAGAGGTTGGAGGATAAAATTAAAGTCCTCCTTGAATGGAGTGTGGATGGAACTCAACTTTCATTGTCATAGCTCAAGGACTATTTGAGTGCTACAGTGTACACACACCTATGTTCCATTTATAATCCTACATCTGCAACAATGTATTTAACATGCAAGACATGTAGCATGTAAAATTTTTTGATCTCAATATGATGTACAATTTGCCAAATCTTTGGTTTTTCCAATGGCAATTTATTATAATTTTAAAGTTCTGAGAATTTTTTTTTCTATTGTGTTGTCGTGTATCTTATTCTGGTTAATGATTCTGTTCAATCTTTTTATGAGCAAAAGTTTTTTTTCTGAGAGTTCTGTGCATGATTGTTTTATTTGAAGGTATCAGTTTTAGTTTTAAAATGGGTCCCACTCACTTTAAAATTTTGAAACTACTATAAAAGCAACACTTATTCTCTCATTTCTCACTTTTGCAACCAAGAAGAGCTACAATCACTAGCAGAGTACGCACACAAGCTAGCATCACGCGCAATGGCTGCCGCATCCTCCAGTACCCTGCAACTCAAACGTCCACGTGAACTCTTCAATGAGTTCTTGGAATCAACTGAGTTCAAAGGTCAGAACCACTTGTATGACCTACTGTCTAGGGTCCCTGATCTAGACAAAACAATTCAACTGAACTCTGATGTGCTCAAGGAAATCATAGAGTTCCTTGAGTACTACATCTTGCGTTTTTCTATAGAAATACCGCCTTATGAGGGTAAATGGGTTCCATGTGACCTTCTACTCTACATACATAGAGGCGATGAAGCCTTCATGAAGCGCCTTAAGCGCTTCATGGCAATTGCGGAAACTGCTGGGCACTTACTAGATGACTCTGTGCCATTAGTAAAAAAACTTAACAAAAAGAAGAGGATGGGTACAAAGTACCTATCCTACACTGCAACAACATATTTTATTATTAATGAGGAGCCGGAACCTACACCTGTTGAGCTCCCCAACCTTGCCACTGGGGGTTTTGTTAAGGAGAAGAATGAGCCTCAACCAGAGGCCATAAATTTTTCCAAAGAAAGCATTACAATCCACCAAGAATTCCCTGGTGGTGTTGAGGATAAACTACATGTGCAATCAAGCATGGAGGAGGCCCCCCCTTCAAATCTCAACCCCTCTGAGCCCACATTACCAGAGGTGGAACTTGAATATCTCTCCTGCATCGTTGTGGATGGAGAGGAATTTATTTTACTCCATGATATTGAGAAGGCATTCGGTCTACGTCTAGATGAATGCTTGAGTATTTTCTCCACAATGTCAGATGTTCCACTTGACAACACATCTGACATACTTGAAAAGAAGTCCATCCCACTTGGGGATTCTGTGGCAGACACCATATCAATGGTGTGTGCTGATATTTTAAATGATGACAACAATTCTACTACAGAGGAGGAGTTCAGTGCAGCACAAGAGAGGATACTGAAGCAAAAAATTCCTACATCCCATGTAGCAGAGCAAAGTGGCATGGCCCACTCTAGCATTGATCTTGATGCCCCTGGAAGAGGGGAGGAAGAAGACAAGCTTCATGATGTAAGTGGTAATTGAATTAAATAAATCGATAATTTTAAGTTAACATTGTAAGAGCTTGAATTCTCATTTGTTCTTAACAGGAAGCAATTGAGCTCGACAAGTTCGCAGCAAGGTCTGGTGGGGATCGAGCTTCTCGTGGGAGTGGTGCATCCTTGGCAAACTACATCGGAAAGTTGCCAAAGGATGATTTTGTTATCATACACAAAGACTACAGTCCCGATGGGCACTTCATCACTTGGTGCTTGAAGGCCCTTAGCAAGATTTTGTGTTTATGTACAATTACCCAAGGCACTAATTGTGTCATTTTGGTTAGGAAATCCTTAGTTGTAACTACTTTAGGACTTAATTTTAGAGGGAAAGTATTAGGGCAAATAGGTATCGCCATGAGTCTTGGAATGCAAGACCCCCATGTAATATCAAGATCTGTATTGACTTACCAGCTGCCTCAATCTCTCCAAAGGAGAAAGAAAGTTGTGGAGAAATTGAAGGCAGCTGAGAAATGATGTAATGTCTTGATAATACAAGCTTTTTTTTTCATCATTTGTCTAGTTCTGTTTATGAATGTGCTAAAAAATTGAACTTATCTTCTCTCCACAAATTGTATCTAATTGGGGGTCTTTGTATTTTTCTTTGGTCCTCTGTATCATTATATGCTTAAAAAAGGCCAAAAAAGCCCCAGCCACAGAAACGCGGGAAACAACCCTGTAAAATTTTTGCAGGGCTGTTTCCCGCGTTTCTGTGGCTGGGGCTTTTTTGGCCTTTTTTAAGCTTTTTAGGTGCTACAATACATAGGAAACTATGTAATTTCAGATTTTCAATTGGTTTTGGTATTATCAGGACCAGAAGTTTTCAGTAGGGTATAAACTCAGCCTTTAGTAGCTAAAGATCTCAATTCCTATAGGGTATAACCTCTTAATACCTAGACCCTTGCATCTCTACCATATGTCTTATGCTTACCAAAGACCAAATATTGCAAAAAAAACCCCAGCCACAGAAACGCGGGATTCAGCCCTGCAAAAATTTTGCAGGGCTGAATCCCGCGTTTCTGTGGCTGGGGGTTTTTTGGTATTAAAAAGACATGATGCACACCAGTATGTAGAAAAGGAACATATCTAGTCATAAAACAATAGGCAAGTGCATGCATGTTTAACTGAATCCATATATAACTGACTGAAAGAGAGAGAGAGAGAGTGAGAGAGAAAAAAGAGACAAAGAATATAAGTCAAAACAAAATTTTCTATTATCCATTGTATTACATCGCAAAGTAGCCTATCATAGGGTATAATATACACATCATGGGTTATTTCCTCTAATTCTTCTTGCTAGTTGAATGTCCTTCGGTTGTATGGTTACTCTCTTGGCATGGATAGCACAGAGGTTAGAGTCCTCAAGCATGGAGATGAGGTAGGCCTCAGCTGCCTCTTGAAGTGCTTCAAGTGCTATCCCTTGTATTCTTAGACCTGTTTGGTAGCTTTGTAGTTCCTCTTTCACTACCCTTGCAAAAGCTCTTCGTGGTATGAGTAGTTCAACGGACTTTTGGTAGTGTCGTATCTCTGCAAAAGCCCTGCAGTGCTTCCTTCGTCTTTGTGGAGCTCTTGGGTTGGGAGGTATGTTTGGCTGGCGTTGAGGTCGACGTCGAGGTTGATAGTTTTTTTTTCTCCGATGTACACGATGTGAGGGCCCAGCTTCATCTTGCACATTTTGTTGTTGATGTGGTTGTTGACTTTGCTCTCTTTCCTCCTCTGTTGGTATTTGCCCTTGTCCTTGTGGAAGTGTCTTACCTCCATGTGTCACCCTATGGCTCGTTGGTATTTGCATATCATTCCATGGTGGTTGATTGTTGCTTTCCTCATATGGGGATGACTCTTCGTCGCTCTCTGGTACACTCCTTCTGATCAACTTCTGTTTGGGTCTTGATTTGATGGGTGTCCTTGTTGGTGGCTCATCATCTGAAATGGCCTCTGATCGTCCTGGAGTATAATAATCTTGTCTATTGGAAACTTCATTTTCTCGCACTGAATTGCTCCCAGGTGGTGTGCCATTGTGTGACACAGGCACAGATGTGCTCTGGGAACCACTTCGAGGCCTTTGGGGGGGTTGCAACCATGGTGGGCGTTGTGTCCCTAGATGAGGGCTAGGAAAGAAGACGCGATCTTTCCTTGCAGTTTGCTTGGTGCGTGCCATTCTCTTGAGTTGCAAAAAGTGTGAAATGAAGTGAGTTCTCTCTATTTATAGAGTTTTTTAAAAAACTGTTTGTTCACACTAGAACGGACAAAACCTGTTTAAAACCATACAGAATATTATATATTAAATAATAACACATTGAAATCAAGATTACAATAATCATATGTATTACCACATAATGGGAAATAACGAATTCACTTTACTTCCAAGCTGAGCCTTCTCGTTGTCTCCTTGCACGCCACTGAGCATGATGAAGAGGACCTAACGATGACTTCCATTTCTCACTGGCAATGTTGTGTTGCATCTTTCTTGCAAGTTTTGCCAATTTTGAATCCCTAAGTCGTTCCACAAAAAACTTTCTCGAGAATGTAGTGCGGTAAAACCAATTAAACATCTCCTCCATGTAGTTTGATTGCATTGGGCCACCACCATGTCGGGTGTTTTTGAAGTAGACACCCCTCGCTTTGTAGTGTGACTTTTCCATTCCTTGGGTACTGAAAATCTCTAATGACCCATATCGATGCATGAAAAAAGCTCCATGTGCAAACAAAATATGCTAAAAATTGATAAGTACATTGGAAAAAGGTAAGTGCAATGAACACTTGTAGAAGAAGATTACACTTACAATGTAGTGTGTTATATTGCTCTCTCCCCAACATTGAATGAAACACTTGGTGAACTCCACTAATGTTTCTTGAAACATTTGACGTTGAATAGCACTAGACCTAGTCAGACCCATTAAGCCTACAACCTTATCAAAGCTCGACCAAACTTTCTTTCTCTTATTACAAAGATCAACTTGAGAGTCATTGTCTGTTGTGATCATGCATAGGTCTTTCCACAGCTCATAACGTTCATTATTTTGAGTGCTAGTACCTCTTCTAAAAAAATGTCTTGCTTTATTCCCTGTCATTGACACTTGTTGCAAGCTATCTTGAGATTCTCCAACTTTCTTAACAACTAGGGTTACATTTCCACCATGACAACCAATTGAATTAAGAAGTTCCTCCAATTTCTTTATAGCTTGAATAGATTTATCAACTGGCTTCATGGCAAATGCGTATTCTATATGGAGCTTCAATATTCTATCAAAAATTCTCATGAAGGCATGCAAGGTGCAAAAGTGGACATTGACTAAAGGGAATGGAATAATGGGATTCCAATCCTTATCTGACATGTCACAATTAGGTGTACCTAACATGGGACACCTCATTAAAGGTGTATCCCATTCAGCAGATGGAGTTGCATCTGTGTCATCAACTAAATCATCTATGTTGTTTTGTTTTCTCTTTGTTCGTTTATAACCTCGTGTACAATATGGACAAGGATAGAGAGTAGATGCACCTTGTTTGCACCCTAACATGCATTTGATAGTCTTTAAGTCTCCACCTAAGTGCCACTCTACTTCAAAATCACCAAGGCTTTCTACATTGATTTTGGCACCATGAATTTGAGAAGTTATCAACTCTGTGATCCATGGGATCCTATTGAAAATCCATGTAAGAACATCATTGGATTCTTTAGGTACTTCAATAGCACCTAACCACCATATATCTTTCTCTGATTGGACACTATATGTAAAGTGATGGGTAGATTCTTCACTATCATCAATAATAGCATGGGCCATAGCTTCGTTCATGAGTGTCACACTAAGTCTCTCCATACGGCGTCCCTTTATGATTTGACATTCGTCTAGCTTCAATACAAACTTGAGTTTGGAACCAAAATCTACATCAAATAACAAACATTATATTATTAAAAATACTATGAATGTCATTATCAAAACAATGGATATACCTTGAAGTGTGGATTTGTAAAATTTAACCATTTCCTTTTGGAGCCTCTCCAAATTGACAAATATGTTGTTGTACTTTGTGTAGATGAATCCCTGTCTAGATGTGTTTTTCAACTCTTTCTTTGATGTAGATGAATGATAAATGGATGCAGGCATAACATCTTCTATATGCAGGTAATTGCCAAGAGTATTGGCTACATCCTCATTGGTTATCTTCTTCCTCACAGATACCTTGTAAGGGCATGGAAAAATGCTCTGGAAAATACCTTTGTTTTGTAGAGCCTGCTTCAAAAGATTGTACAATGCAGTGTACGCTCTAGTACTAACACCTGCTTCATCACATACCATCTGTACCTCACTAGGACTAATAATATCTTCTAAGTTGCCTGCAAAATCTTTAATCACTTGGGTTTTGATGTGATTTCCTATTGGTGACTCCAAGATCATAAGCACATGTTTGTTGCTAAGACAAGAATTCAGAAAGTTCAATTGATCCTCCATTGTTGAGGAAGCACTCGCATCTTCAACAAATGACCTGCACAATAAGAATCTCAATCTAAAAGTCTTTTAACATAACTAAACAAAGGAAATACATACCTAAGTGCGTAAACACGTCGCTTCCGTGCTCCACCACCAGTTGAAAGAGCTTGAAAGGATGATAATGGTCGTTTCCTAAATCTCATCCCAAGTGGAGTCTCTTTTAGTTGTGTAAGATTGGCTTTCAACTTTGTAATTGTGCTCTCCTTTTCTTCCTAAGATTTGATAGCACTTTCTAAAGTGTGTATAGCACTCTCTAAACTGTGTATCTTGAAATGGTTGTGATGACATTGTTGCATCCAATAATTTGCTATAGATGTAGAATGGTTAGACAATCGCTTGCAATAGCCTAGGAGTCCATCTTCACGGAACCAAGGAATTGTAGAAATGTGGAGATAGTATGGAATCTAGGATGAACATTAGCCATTGGATCCAAGGGATACAAAGCACCATGGACCCAAAGATCAATATTCTTCTCTCCAGCTGCACGTCGTGCATTTTGAGAATCTATGTCATTGCTACCTCTAGTTGTTGGTGCAAATTCTGTAGGAACACGAACATGTACACTCTTTGAGTGAGGAGCACGCGCTGGTGCTGGTGTCATGTTCGTAATACATGTGAGCACCATGATGTTCCAAAACTCCAGCACCGAATGGGAAGAAGCACACAGATGGCTAGAATGGCTAGTACAGTAGCTATGTGCAAGAAAAAAAGTGTTTTTTGGTATGTGGATAGGTCAAAATGACTTTTTTCAGTATGTTAGAGGGAAAATGAGTTTTTTTTCAAAAATTCATGTTTTGGGGCAACCAAAGTTACGAGTTTGATGATGTGGCACTTAACTTTTGGAGGGATTTTGAAAAGTATGTTTTTTAAGTATTTTTTATAAAAATAAGTCTAAAAAAATTAAGTTCTGACATATACATAAAAGTATGGGCCATTTTGAATAAAGAATAGCTGAAAAAGAGACTTTTTCAGAAAACTCATTTTTTTATTCATAAAGATGGACGGATTTGATGAGGTGGAAAGTGGTTTTTCTCTCTCTCTATGTGCAGAAGAGAGAGAAGGTCCTAGCTCAGCCTAAAAAAAAGCCTACTTCAGCCTACCAAAAAGTGCTCTATTAAATGCACTTTGTCCCCTTAACAAAGTACAAGATTAAGCTTAATCCCTAAAAATTAGGAATCCTTACAAGGCCCATGCAGGGTTCACTTTTTTTCCTAATGGATGATGGAATGAATTTGTGTCAAAAAATATATTGACACATTATTGCAACATTTTGGCCTTGAAGACTATAAACCTATTGCCACTCCTATGGAGAGAGGTTTACGACTGAGTCTTCATGATGCTGGAGATGCATTTGATGTTGTTCTTTATCAGGAGGCTCTTGGATTCTTGATTTACTTATGCATTACTCGGCTAGATATTCAGTTTGCTCTCTCACAGATGAGCAGGTTTATGCATTGTTTTATTCCAAGGGGGGATCACTACCACTAGATTTGCATGCTTTTTTTGACTCTGATTGGGTTGGTTGCTATGACACTTGTGTGTCCACTAGTGGATTTTGCTTCATGCTTGGTACTTGGCTACTTGGGTTGTTTTATTCCAAGGGGGATCACTATCGCCAGATTTGCATGATTTTTCTAACCTGATTGGGTTGGTTGCTATGACACTTTTGTGTTCACTAGTGGCTTTTGCTTCATGCTTGGTAGCTCATGTATATCTAGGTTGAGCAAGAAGAAGCCTACTGTGGCCACTAGTGGTACTCGGCTACTTGGGTTGTTTTATTCCAAGGGGGGATCACTACTGCCAGATTTGCATGCTTTTTCTGACTCTGATTGGGTTGGTTGCTATGACACTCATGTGTCCACTAGTGGCTTTTGCTTCATGCTTGGTAGCTCATGTATATCAAGGTTGAGCAAGAAGCAGCCTACTGTGGCCACTTCCAGTTGTGAGGCTGAGTATATGGCAATTTCACAGCGATTGTTGAGTGTGTGTGGCTTAGAAGCCTTATGGCTGATTTGGGTGTTAATCAGTCTTCTGCCATCACCATCTTCACTGACAATCAGAGCACATTGACAGTTGCGAGGAACCCTATGTTCCATGCTCACACTAAGCACATTGGGGTGCATTATCATTTTTTCAGGGAGAGGTTCTCTGTTGGGGAGATTAGCTTGGCATATGTGCCCACGCAGGAGAACATTGCAGACCTTTTCATGAAGGCTCTGCCTAGGGAGAAGTTTGAAGCTTTCCACAAAGCTTTGGGCTTGATTCCTTTTGTGGGGTGCTTTCCACATAGCTTAGCACTTCCTTATACATGAGTGTGAGCTCCTTGTTCACAACATCACTCCCAAGGGGGATTTGTTAATATATTTAGGTAGTGATGTGTGTGAACACACTAGGACCATCACGGTACTTTTTTCCCTCTTTAGGAGGTTTTTTTTCCGGGCTTGTATATATGCCTATTGCCCTTATGGGCTACTTATCTTTGTACATTATCTAGTAATACATTTAATATTGTGTGTTGAGCTCCAAGTTTCTTTTTTTCCTTGTGTTGTTCGTGTGCTTCTGTAGACGTCTAACTCCAACACACTTCAAGGCATGCATCGGAATGAAGGAATTGAGACTTCAGGGGGAGTTTTGAAAATTAAGTTTTAATCATGCAAAAGGGCTCAACCATGTGGTTTTCAAGTGAACCAATAAAAAACGAGGGCCCAAAGTCATGGAATCAAGTTAGAAGATCCACGAAACTCAATCAAATTCAAATCTCATCAATAAGCCACCAAAAAGTGCAGCTACACTAATTGGTGGATGGTTAGCTAGATTGTAGGAAAAGGAACTCTATATAAGCATCATCCCACCTTTCTTTCTTGATCTGTATGAATTCCACAATTTTCCCCTTACTTTAGTGAATTCATAAACTCCAAAAAGCAGCGCTCTTGCTTGCTTACCTCATTTTCTCATGCTTTTGCTCCTCTCTATCTATAGTTGTAGTTAGGCTTTTCCAAATCTTATTGTACCAAATTGTAGAGCATTATTTTCTGTGTCATTCTAAATCATTTTCATTGATTTGAAGATTCATTTGGTCTCTCATATAGTGCCCTGAATGTTTCCAAAGTTTCAAGCTCTTTGAGTAAGTGAGTTGTGAGAAATTGCCAACTTTGTGAAGGTATATCGTTGCACATAGGGAGAAAGTGTTGCAAGGAGGTAGCCTTTTTTGCAGAGGGTGATTCTCCCAGCTGAAATATTCATTTGGGATGATTTAAAGCTTGTTGGGTAGCTCTTATAGTCTGCTAAAAGTTTCCAAAATTCGATTTTATGTCTCTGTACAAGTGTAGAGAAACACTCAGAATAGTGAACCTATATCACTCCTTGTGGACCTAGTGGAGGGCAACCTTCTTCCATTGTTGCATTGGGGTTTTAGAATTATCCCCCATCATGAGATGGATTTGATATTGTTATATATCAGCAAATTGTTGGATGCTTGATTTACTTATGCATTACTCGAACAAATATTCAATTTGCTGTCTCACTGATAAGCACGTTTATGCATTACCCATGTGTCAAGCATTGGTATGCGGTTAAGTGCATCTTTCACTATTTGAGTGGTACCCAGATACTTGGATTGTTTTATCCCAAGGGGGCATCACTACCACCATATTTACATGCTTTTTTAGACTCTGATTGGGCTAGTTGTTATGACACTCCTATGTCCACTAGTGGCTTTTGCTTCATGCATGGTAGCTCATGTATATCTTGGTTGAGCAAGAAGCAGCCTACTATGGCCACTTCTAGTTGTGAGGTTGAGTATAGGGCAGCTTTCACAGTGATTCTTGAGTGTGTGTGGCTCAGATGCCTTATGGCTGATTTGGATGTTGGTTAGGCTTCTGCCACCACCATCTTCACTGACAGTCACAATGCACTAATAGTTGTGATGAACCCTGTGTTCCATGATCGTACTAAGCACATTGAGGTGCATTATCATTATGTCAGAGAGAGGTTCTTTGTTGGAGAGATTAGCTTGGCATATCAGCCCATGCAAGAGAACATTGCATACCTTTTCACAAAAGGCTCTGCCTAGGGAGACGTTTGAAGATTTCTGCGAAGCTTTGGGCTTACTTCCTTTTGTGGATTGATTCCACATAGCTTGGCATTTCCTCGTACACGAGTGCCGGTTCCTTGTTCACCGCATCACTCTCAAGGGGAATTTGTTGATATATTTAGGTAGCGATTTATGTGAACACACGAGGACCTCTAGGACACTTTTTTCCCTCTTTAGGAGGTTCCCCCCCTTGTTAGTACGCCTATTGCCCTAATGGGTTACTTATCTTTGTACATTCTAGTGTTAATACATTCACTATTGTGTGCTGTGGTCCAAGCGTCTTCTCCTTGCTTGTGTTGTTCGCATGCTTCCGTAGACATCAATCTCCAATATCCTTCAACATTTTGCTGATCAAAGTGATTCTCAATCACTAGCTGATTCTCAAGTTTTTGAATCTGAGTTTGATTCTTGGTCTCATATTGGCAAGTGAATATGCACCAAGCTACATGGATAGAAAGTTACAAGTAGAGGTATGCTGGCTCCATTTGATATCTGTTGTAGTCCAGAAGTCATGTATATGTAGGCTAATGGAGAGATTGGGCCTTCCCCAGATGGTTATACATGGGCTGTAGAATGTGGGTGGAAAGCACCTACATAATTCACATATGTGCCTTACAATGTTGAATCGACATTAAAAAATCAATTATTTATAACCTTGATAGGCAATATTCCATAGAATATTCCCTATACCATCGTACGAGAGGTGCTACTCTTGACCCACACCAAGAGGACCATTGGTCCTATGGGGTCCCCAATCAAGAGGATTGTTGGCCCCCTTGGACCCCTCAGGTTGGGATGCTCCCAATTGCCCTTGACGCACAATCAGGGATGGTGATAATTCCTTTCCTTTACAATATCTTAGTTGGTCCAATTTGACATTTTTCCAACATGCAAGTTGTGATTCTCATCAGTTGCGTAATGCAAGCTTGGCTTCTCCTCATAATGGGGGCCTTACAAAATGTTTATTAGTACATACAATCATGAGGGATAGACATTGGTCATATACTAAGAGTATATATGTTTCATAGACTTCTTCTCAGTCCACAATCAATTCATGGTTATGCCTAAAAAAACCATAAAACTACCTTTGCTATTGATTGGGGGACCTATGCATTCATAGTGATGCATTTTGCCCCATGCAAATTTCTAGAGGTTGATATGTCATGTTTTCAAAGAGCTCCTTAGGAAATCTTAGGAAGTATATTTGGATGACTTTTTTGCATATTCTACACAATGATCAAACCACATCCCTATGTTGGAGATATAATTATTTGCAAAATGTAGGTAATATCGACCATATCCCTATGTTGGAGATATTATTTGCAAAATGAAGATAATATCGAGTCTCTTTAAACCTTAAAAAGTGTTAGTCATGGTAAGACATCATTGTCTCATAAAATGGTATATACACAGATGAAGATAAAATATAAAGCTATTTTTAATATAGCGAAGCTTAAGAATGCGAAAGAAGTTTATGTTTTCATGGATTATTGTTGATAGTATCATAGGTTCATTTACATGTATGCATGCACCCTTTTATTACCAGATTTCAATGGGCATCAAATTTTAGTGGGCATAAGAGTATGTCAAAGAATTTGAAGAGAAACACAAGCTTATCATTGATCGCATCCTTTATTTGAAAGGTGTAATACGCTGCATCTTAGGACAAGCTGTTAATAAAGGAAAGGCTTGATTTTTGGTTTCTTATGCAAACAGATAGTTAACACTGCAGAACAACATTATTTGACAACAAAAAGAGAGGAACTAGCTATGATATTTGTAGTAAATAAATTTGGACATTATTTTCTCACAAATATAAGCCATAATGTTCGTTGATCATCCGTCCCTTGTCTATCTAGTAAACAAGCCCTTGAACATTGGAAGATTAGGTCGTTGGTTTCTCCTATTCATGGAATTCGATCCTAATTTAGTGTGGTACCCAAGTGGACAAAACCTTATGTTCCACGGCACCAAATAATAAACTGGTCAAGTACACACAGACACATGATGTCTCTCTCTCATATATATATATATATATATATATATATATATATATATATATATATATATATATATATATATATATATATATATATATATATATATATATATATATATATATATTCATTTGGATGTGATCGGCGGCTGACTGGTTTGATAACATATTATAATGATCACCGCCTTCTTGCCAAACGCACGAATTCGCCTTAAAATAAAAACTATATATAATTAGAACAGAAGGATTCCGATCCGCTGTATGGGTCAATAAATGATTTCTATGTAAGGATTTCTTCTATGTGTTTTTTTTTTTTGAAGAAGAACAGAAAGTATAAAATTGATGCTAGAAGAAAATACAAACAGAGAGACAGACTCTCAAAAGAGTCTGATACGATTACAACGAGGCAATATTGGAGGAAGCCTCAGATCCGAGAAAGGTTTATATAATCATCTAGAAGATTGATCATCTGCAATCTAGGCTTAGAGTACATCTTTAGGAGTTTTGATTTCCAAACATTGTAACGATTATTCCTTAGAATTACAAAGGGATTTTTATCATCCGATTGAGAAGCAACAGAGTCGGTGAAGCAAAGATTGAGAATTTTCTTCAAGCCCACCAAAAAGGAGAAGAAGTAATCCTTTCCCTTCCTATTGAAGGTGGCACTGTTCCTGGTCTTCCATATAAACCACAAGGAGTGGATTCTGATGAACTGCCACAAAAGAATATCCATACCACGAGCTTCACCCAGCAAAATGTCTTTGCTGTTAGGAGCATTAAGACCTTTGTTCTGACAGAAGAACCTCATACCAAACCAAAATCTTGATGAACTTTTACAATGAACGAACAAGTGATCGAGGTCCTCAACTTTACCACATATCTTGCAGTTTCCAGCATCAATTTTATACTTCCTAGCAAGTTCCCCTGTCCAGATGCCTTTGTGGAGAATTAGCCAGTTAAGGCAGGACTGTTTGTTGGAGAAGGAAAAAGCCCAGGTACATTGGAATCTGTACTTCCACTGCAAGGGGGACCATTGGAGATCCCACTTCTTATTGAGTTTCCCTGTTATTTCTCTGATACTTCTGCCACTCTTTTTGTAGGATTTAAGAATATCCTCAGCTACACTTTGAAGGGAGATCTCCTTCCTCCACACTTGTATTTCCAGCTTTTTCTTCAGAATTTCCTTCTGAATTAAGAGGACCTGTTTGCATTGAACAGAGAGCCCATCAAAATCTGAAATGTCTGTGTCATTAACAATGTTACCTGCATTTAACAAGTCCTGCCAATGCCCAAATCCCTTCTTTCTGCATTTATTCCATCTAATGGGAAAAGAAGGGGAGGGAACCGAATTAGCCCAACCAAACCAAATGGAATCTTGAACTAAGAAGTACAGGTTGTGAGCAAAGTAAACAGGCAATTTATAATTAGCTTTCACAGCCATCCAAGCTTTCCACAAGGAACAGGTAAGCTGACTGCCTTTGGGCACAAATTCAACAGGAGAAGAAATAACATCCCAGAGCGAGCAATTGACCCAGCTTTTATTATGTTTAATGTTGAATTTGCAAACATTTCTTTTAATTAAACAAGCCCAAAAGTCATTAGAGGAAATAGATCTGAAAATCCACTTAGCTGCCATTTGAGTGGCCATTCTGGAAGGACAAATGAGCCCAAGCCCTCCCTCAGTTTTTCTCATACAACAAATATCCCAAGCAACTTTGGGAATTTTAGAGCCTCCCCACAAAAAATTCCTAGCAAGAGAGATGGCCTGACCAAGCTGCTTTTTACTAGGCTGCCAACAGGACAGAAAATAGGTAAGGGAAGGGAGGATATAATGTTTTAAAACAAAAGATCTTTGGGAGATACTTTGCTGCACATCAGACCATTTAAACATTTTAGCTCTAAATCTATCAAGCACCCAATTCCACCTTTGATCATTGGAAATACCAAAGCCCATGGGAATACCTAAAAGCCTAAAAATACTCCCTTTTTTGATGATATCACAGCCTGCAGCCAAAACACAAGCAGGAATCTTATTATCAGTGGCAAAAAAACCTGTTTTTTGATGGTTGACCACAGAGCCACTAGCAAGGCAGAAAAGGTCAAGACAGTTAAGAAATTGCTTGGCAGAATTTTCTTCAGCAATCATCATCATGTTAGTGTCATCTGCAAACATCTGCAGCCCCAGGGGACAGTGAGCTTGGGGGATATCAAGACCAGAGATGGTCCCTTGACAGAAGCAATCCTTAACAAGCCAACCCAAAGCATCACTGGAAATAGCAAACAGGAGAGGGGCCAGGGGACACCCTTGTCTAATAGACCTGCATAACTTAAAAGAGTTAGACAAATTTCCATTAATAGCAACTTTAGAACATGCATTACCAAACAAGATACTGACATATCTTATAAACTTTTTGCCAAAACCAACATCATGAAGAGACTGAAGAATGAAGTCCCATTCAATCCTATCATAGGCCTTATCAAAATCAATTTTGAAAAAGTAAGTGTCTATATTGAGCTCTTTATAATACTCAAGACTTTCCCAAATGGTAATAATGTTATCCAGAATAAATCTCCCTTTGATAAAGCCTTTTTGCTCAGGCAAAATTATACTATCCATTAAAGGACTCAGCCTTCTGGCAAGGATGGAAGCAAAAATTTTGTATAGAGAAGTCAGGCAGGAGATGGGTCTCCAATTGTTTAAGTCATCTTTGGGACCTCTTTTATGTAAGAGCTTAATCACCCCTGTGTTGATAAAAGGAGAAAGCGACCCCCTTCTAGAGGCTTCTTGCCAGATCTTGAGAATTATGGGCACCAACAATTCCTTGAACTCCTGAAAAAACTCATAAGGAAGACCATCAATACCAGGGGATTTACCAGGCTTCAATTTGCTAATGGTTTCTCTCACCTCACCCTCAGAGATGGGCATGTCAAGGAGGGAGTCCATTCCCTGAGGAACCATTTTCTTCCTACAAAGGGCAATGGCAGCTCTTGCACTCCACACATCAGCCCCTCTCTTGGGAGGCAGAGAGAAAACATTGGCAAAGAACCTATGGGCAACCTCCAAGTTATCCTTCAAATTAGAAGCTAAAAGACCATTATCATCCTTAAGCAAGGGAATGAAGTCCCTAGCTTTTTTCTTTCTCATGAGATCAAACATGTGTTTATTAGGCTTATCCACTTTACCAGCCCAGAATTCTCGAGATGTGACAAGGGCACCTCTAGCAAGGAGGTAATCAACTTTCCTCACTTTATCCTGCAACTCAAGGATTTTCAGCCTTTTGGAATTATCATCAAGCTTAGAGGACTCTAGAAGGTCCAGCTCCTTCAATATCATCATTCTTCTCTCATACCTAATATTTTTAGCTTTATTCTTAAAGTTCTTAACAGTAATTTGGATTTCTTTAACAGCCTCTTCCCAAGCCACAAGGGGAGACCTAACTTTTTTAAAATGCGAAATCAGAATATCAGAGATTTTCTCCTTCACAATAGGAATTTTAAACAAAGTAGAATCCATGTGAGGCCAACCAGCACGATACGAGGGGTTATTCAAGAAGAGTTTAACAATCAAAGGCGCATGATCAGATAAACCCAAGGACCTATCAATGTCACAACTATAATTCCACAAATTATTGCTTCTACCAGCATGCATGTAAAACCTGTCCAATCTGGCAGACAAAAAATTAACATGATTTCTATTGTTCCAGGTATGCCCTGTGTTAAGAGAAAGATCAAGCAGACTGTGCTTATTAATCAGATTAGACCAACAATGCTTCTCACCCCCAGAGATAATATTATCATTGTTGCCGATCCTATCCCCCAGATTAGTGACCATGTTAAAGTCGCCAGTCAGCAGCAAAACATCATTAATTTTAGCAATTTCCTCCCAGCACTTAGCTCTTTGAGAAGCCTGATTAGCAGCATAAACACACACTACAGTACAATTAAAAGGCTCTTTACACTTGACAGCAATCCACTGGTTAGAACTACTCTTGAACACCTCCTCAATAAGATGACACACTCCATTAGCCACCCCAATGGAAGCACCACCTTTACCACAATGATCCGTATGAACCCAATGGAAGGAATTCGAAACAGTTTTCAAGTTCGACATCAGAGTGGAACCTCCCACCTTCAGCTCCTGCAAAAAAATGAAGTCAGGAAAAATAGAAGAATCTTTGATCCATAAATTGATGGCCTTGCTCCTGATAGGATCAGTAAGCCCCTTAGTGTTAAGAGAAACTAGCTTAATACAATCCATGGACAAAGGAAAGAGAAGAGAACTTACTTCTTAAGATTCTTACCAGGCTTAACTGCAGAAACCGAGTTCCTGAGCATTTCCTTTCTTTTGGACTTGGTTTTACCTTTAACATTAGGTGACAGGACACTGGACATATGAACATCTTGGTCAATGCTGGGACCAGCACTCACCATATCTGTAGTATGTTCATCAAATTTATTGATTTGATCCATAAACATTTCATCACAGTTACTTAGGGAGTCTTCTTCAGACAAGTCCGCAACAGGTGTTGAGTCCGTAATAGGTCTGGGAGCCGATTCCCCCCAGACAGATTCCCTTCCTTCACAATCGTTGTGAGATTCCAATCTAGACTTATTTACCTGACCCTTTACATTCTCGGTCTCCACAGCCTTTGAGTTGTGCATGTTTACATCAAGGTTATGACTACCTTGAAATTTATTATCCACAAAGTCTTCAGAGGACGATGGAAGATGATAATCGTTGGCAGCTTCTTCGAGAACCTGATAAGGATTAAAAACACCTTTGAAGAGAGGTTCAGACCTAATCACAGAGCTAGGGTTTTTCTTCCTTTGCTTGACAGTAACTTTTTTGAACCCTGAATCATCTTTGGGGGGAGTTTTGACATTAGGAGCAGCAGCTTTGGTGCCCATTTCCTCACCTACAGTCTCTTTAGTCTGATTTTTATCAAGCAAAGGACAATCCTTTATTAAATGACCTTGTTTATAGCAGTTAAAACAAGCATTAGGCAAATTTCTGTAAAAAACTTTTTGAGCATGCAGCCTAAACCCTTCAGAGTTTTTAATGAGAAGCTCAGTTTTAATATTTTTAGAAATATCGACTTCAATAAGTAACTGAGGTTCCCATTTGATATTGAACTCTTTTTTTTGCTTTTGCCCCAGAACCTTACCAATGAGAGAACCTAGCTTGTCAAGCCATGGGTAGAATTCAACAGGAAAATCTGGAAATTCCACCCAGACTGGAACTTTAGTTGGTTTGTTATTTCTGGGATTAAAGCCACGATACCACTTGTAAAATGAGAGAGGAGTGTTCCTTATTATCCAATGTCCCTCAGCAATAACTTGCAAGGCACTACTAACATCATCGAAAAAAAATAGAAAGAAATTATTGGGAAGGAACTGCACATGCTTAGCAAAAAGCCCTTTGCTTTCCCAATTCACACGCATCCAATTTTTAAGAAGATCCAGCGCTGGCCGAGGACCATGACAGTGAGCTATCACAACCTTGTCTTCAAGGTGAACATTCCACTTATTCAGAGCTGAACTATCAATAACCAAGGTGCAATCTTCCTGATCATTAGATTCAAGGTCAATATCAATGGAGTGCACACCCTCCTTATCATGAGAAGAACTAGCTAACCCATTACCCTCCAAGATCTTGCCTTTACCTTTGATATCATTAACCAGAGAATGAGGAAAGATATTACCTGTAGGCTCCTGATTTGAAAACATTGAGAAAAACCCTTTCTGAGGATTCTGCAAAACCTTGGCGTAAGACGCTGCCCCATGCAATACTTGAGGATTGAACTGATCTCGCTCAGTTTGCACACCATTATAATCTTCTTGTCTACGCTTATCAGCCGACACAGAGACAGAACCTGCTATACCTTCGAATACAGGATTAATCATAGAGCTAATATTACCATTGTTACCTTCCCCCTTGGAGCCAAGTAGACCAACAGGTAGTGCCTCGTGTAAGGCCATGGCAGCTCTGTGAGGTACAGCACAGCCCGCAGGAAACTCCTACTGACAGAGCAGAGCGAGGTCCCCCTCACTGCGAGGGGGACGAGAGAAAGACGCGCGAGGAACCCTCCCCGCCGAGGGGGCGAGCAGGCGTAACCCCAAAAACCCCAAAACCCAATGCGCATTCAAAGCCCACTCCTCGCACGTCTCTTTCGGCTCGACGATAGATGCAGTGTTTCTGAGAATGTATTGTGGACTGCCTCCCGAGAATGTATGTTCGCTACAGACTCCATAGCCACTCCTGATAAGAGAATTCGTGGTAGCTACAAATTCGCGTTCAATCGTCCACATGTCGAATGGCATTCCTTCGGTGTCGTAACTTGAATCACGAGTGAACGCGTGCTGATAAGAGAATTCACGTAGTAACTACAAATTCACGTTCAATCGTCCACATGTCGAATAGAATCACGAGTCAATGCGTAACCAAAACAGACATTGGGCAGTCCATGTTGATCAATTTTTCTGCACAACTTCCAGAATCGGGTTGTCGCCCACCTCTTTCAACTCAGTTACTTCTTTAATAGTGGCTTTCCGCGCACTGGGAATCTTCCTCAGAGGAGGTGAAGGAAGAAGATGCCCATGCTTTTTACTGGAATGGTAGCTTTTTCTTTTATCGGAAGAACAAAGATCATCCTCATTCACGTGCGCACTCTCAAAGCAGTTGCCATGGACTACTGTATGATAAACTGCAATATGTTCTTCTAGTGAAAAGACTTATTTTTTTCGTACGCAAAACTACGAATACACAACGTGTTTCCTCACGACCAGGCATACGCGCACCCCTCAAGGACACAAACAGAGCTGCATCTTCCCTCAGCTCACAAGAAAAGCAGACTTGTTCGGTTCGCAAGTCACCTCAGCTTTCAACCACAAATGCATGAGGTCTTTGGTCTCGTAGCAATTGGTTTACAGTTGCATGTGTTCACGTGTATTTTTTATGATGTCCATTTTCGAGTACAAGGGTTTTGGTTGAGCTTTCTGCTCTTGAGTTTTGTAGCCTATACCATCTCTGAATCTTGTTGCTTGTGTTTTATAAGCCAGATGCTATGCACAGGAGCTGATAGATCTTCCGAGGAGCACTAGCAATGCATCACAAGGACACATTGATCATATTAAATATCTACGGTTTGTGGTGAATGACCTGCTTCCCAATCAAATTGATTTTGGTTTTAAACAGGTCATGTCACACCTCCATCCTCAAACCGGTTGTGATGCTATGGACAAGAAAAAGAAAAGTTATGCGTTTTACTATAACTTCCAAATCATGAATTATAACTTTTCATTGTGATACTTTGTGTTTTACCAGTAACTTCATGAATTATACTTTTCTCAGTAAATGTGATAGTTTGGTATTCTGCTGCTGCTTTGACATACATCCCATTTATTTGAGTAAATAATAACGGTTCTTTTTTTTGTATCAAGGTATTGTTACTCTCTAAGGTTGAAAACAAGGATCGATCCTGTATGTTTGTTGATGAGGATATGCATTAATTAGAAACATTCCTCAATTTTGGGCCCTTTAGGCTTCCGAAAAACAAGCATTTGCCCAATGAGAGGAAGGCCAACTTCATGTTGGAGAATTTGGACAGTTGCAATACATTAATGTCGATTTTATAATTCTGTAGTACATAAATAAAGGCGTGATAGAATGCCATTTCATATAGGGCTCAAAAGTAAGCTCTCATGTGATTTAAGTACTTCTTTGATAACCCCTCCCTGAACTCCAATTTTGTGTATATGGGATTCAGGACCTTCTCTCTCGCATGCCCATGGCATTTCCTCCCTTTGCAACACTTTCTCCACTACTTCTGCCTATCGATAATGATTTCCCTCTGGTTATGCGATCTATCTGAACACTCCAAGCTTGAGAATACTTGAGAAGCAAGGGAGTAAAGATTGAGATTTTATGGATTTGGCCCTTTCAATCTTTCCTTTTCAGATGGAACTTGACCCATGTCATGTTGTATTGCAATCTTAAAATGGGGTACTAGGAATTCCATGGGCACGCCGACACCATACACCATCTTAAAAAGTTCCATTCATGTGGCTATTTTTAAAGCAGCTCTAAAGGCCCATAATGAAGAAGTTAAAATTTTATCTAAATCTACACTATGATCTACTGCCAATGTTTGTAAAATTCTAATCAAGATTTTTAAGTAGATTCAACTTGTCCATTGGCTCTGAGAAAGTAAATAGTAGATTTTTATGTAGTATTTTGTGCAATGTAGGAAGCTCTTGAATGATTCCATTGATAAAATGGAGGCCTTCGTGAAAAAATAATTTCATTAGACACCCAAACTTGGTCATCATGTTCCTATAAAGAAACCTATCCACACTTGTAGGTTTATTATCTTCTAATGGTAAAACTTCCATCCATCTATTGGAGTAATATGTAGCCACTAAAATATCTTTAATTCCTTACTATTTTGAAAGAGGTTGTAGTAGCCCTATGAAATCAAGGCCTCACTTGATGAGACACCCAAAAGTAATGTCTGCAATGGCATTCTATCCCTGTTTCCTCGCTTTCCATCTCTTCAAGAAAGAGATAGTTTCTTACAAAAGTAAGTGTTAGAAGAAGTATTTTTTGGATGAGAAACAATTGTAAAATGCCAAAAACTTGTAAAAATATTTATGCAACTGATGTAAAAATAAGGAAGAGTCTTCCTTATGTAGAATAGAATCTTATGTAAATTTTCTAGAATTTTTGGAAACTCTTAGATAGCATATTTTTAGAATAATAGAGGAAAGGATCAAAATTCAAGTGTGAAAAGGGACACTTGAAAATGTATAAAAGACAATTTCCTCTATTATGAGGGGGTTGGTTGATTATTTGTATACATGCTATCCAAGTGAAGAGAGAGTTTCTTGCTGAAAATCGTGTTTTCTCCTCTTTGTGTGATTTCTTTGAGTTGTGAGTCTATTCTTTGTGTATCCATGGAGATTTGTGAGCTTCTATTGTGTGTTTCTATTGAATATGTATGAAGAGAGCTGATTACTGATGTATTGAGTGAGAAATTGATGAAAAATGGTGCTGAAGATGAAAATCGTCTGTTTGTACAGAATCACGATTGTCTCGTCTGAATGGTACAGGTAACATTTTTGAGTTTTGACTTTATGGATGTATTCTGCTGAAGAAATAACATGCTTTAGACACCAAGATTGTGGAATATGATGGAGATTTGCTCAAGATAATCCAAACCCTAGAAATTCCTCTTCATCTTCATTATTCTCAGAAATTCAGCCATTTACCTCTTATTTCTTGGATTCTATCATGTAGAAGGGGTTGTGGTCTCATGTATACTTCCAGGATTGACAAAATAAAGATGTCTTGTTAATTCTTTATGCTAAATGATTGGAGAGGACAAATCCAAAGATCAATAACAAACAGTAAGTGTATGAGAAAATAAAGGAGACAACCATAATCTTACTTGTAATTTATTTTTAAGTTTCTCCAAAATATTTACTACTAGTTGGTCGCTCATGTGCTTCCAACAGTTCTATCCTTTTCTTATGATGTAGTAAACATGTGCAAAAAGAAAATGATTGATACAATCTTTGTGCAAGATCCTTGCAATGATAACATAAATGATCTTTTGTAATGCCAAAAATTCTTTCTCTCAGCTTCTTTATCATTGTTTGGAGGAACCCTTATAGACAAGAACTCCAACATATCTTCATACCAAGAATCCTCATCATTTGCACATTTAGAAAAACATCTTCTTCCTCTTTGAGTAACATTTCCCCTCTTTTCAATCTGCTTAAATGAACTTCTATAGCTTCTCCACTCCTTGGAGTATGAATTATTATCCAGCATAAGAAGTACCCATCTTGAGAGCTTTCTTGTAAGTTAAGGTTTGTTGAACAGAAATATAATGTGTGATGGTCTACATATATGTATGCTTTATTGTCCAAAAAATAGTGCCCAAACCTCTATAGTCTAAAAATGATTCCATAGAAGTCTCTCTCAATGATAATATGCTTCCTTTCTACCATATTTCTCTTGCATAATAAATAGGTTTAAACTGCTTCTTTTGAACTTCTTGCATCAACAAAACCCCTATTGCTATGTGTAAAGCATGCACAAATACATGAGAATGAAATTTTGAATCAATAGGATACAAGGATTGGTGTTATGAGCAACATTTTCTTCATTAAATTGAAAGCTCTATATTCTTCTTCTCCCCACATAAACAACACATTTTTCTTAGTGATTTGAGCAAAGGATTACAAACATGTGTGAAGTACTGAAATATTTTGATGGGGATGAACCATAGAGTGCTCTCCTTCTTAAGAGCTCCACAATGATATCCTCAGAGTAGAAAACCGAGCTCCAAGCTCTACACATGGTACTTCACACAAAGCTACAGAATACGCAGAAAAACATAGTACACAGGGAGCATGAACATAGACTTCTTAGTTCTTACCAATGCAGTCCAACTTACAATCTATGGTTGACCAGGCCATGATATGTTTTATTAAAGAACATATACAAAAGTGTGTGATGGCCATTTGGCCTTTCACTTGGACACTAACGGTAACAATCTCCCAGTAAAGGCCAATATCGCCAAAGTAACTATGGGAGAAAAATGAAGAATGATAAAGAATACCTAAGTGTAAGTATACAAACTATACCTCCCACCTTATGGGCATGTTACACAATATACAAGTGATTATGTAAGATCATGAATCAAGTAACCACCCTCAAGTGACAATAGTGTCAAAAGCTATCCTATGGTAGAGCTTTAGTCAAAACATTTGCAACATTATCTCGAGTATAAACCTTCTCAAGAATCATGCGCTTAGTGGCTAAGAAATCTCTAATGAAGTGATACCTCACCTCAATGTGCTTGGTCTTTGCATGATAGATCGGATTCTTAGCCAAAGCAATGGCACTCTGACTATCATTGAGCAAACAAGGTACATGCTGAGGTAGACCCATATCACAAGCAAGATAAGAAATCCACAATGCTTCCTTACATGCCTCACTTGCTGCAACATACTCTGCTTTTGTTGTGGAAACAATTGTACATTCTTGAAGACGAGATCTTCAAGAGATAGCACCTCCAACAAAATTAAAAATGTACCGTGAGGTAGACTTACGATTGTCTACACAACCAACATAGTTAGAATCTATGTAACTAATAATGGATGCTTCTGCTCTATCTAAGCATAGACACTTGTCCTTAGTGCCACTCAGATATCTCAAAATCATCTTGATCGCTTCCCAATGTCTCTTTCCAAGATTAGACATATTTCTTCTCAAAACTCCCACTACAAATGCAATGTCTAGTATCGTAGCTACCACAGCATACATGAGACTACCAATAGCAGACTGATAAGGAATTTTGGTCATGAATTCCTTCTCCTCATTTGATTTGGGGCAATCATCCTTGCTCAATTTCACATATGTGGATAAAGGTGTACTCAATGCCTTTCCACCTTGCATATTGAACCTGTGAAGTAGTTTGGATATGTACTCATTTTGAGACAAGTATATGCATCTTTTACTCCTATCACGAGTAATGCGCATGCCAAGAATATGTTTGGCATCCCCCAAATTCTTCATATCAAATGTTTGACTGAAATTTTTTTTGAGAATTGAAAAGTCATAAGAGGACTTCCCAACAATCAACATATCATCGACATAAACTACCAAGCATATCAAGCTCCCATCTGAGCATCTCTATGTGTCGAGACAATGATCCTCATTTCTTTGAGAATAGCCTTGAGACTTCATAAAGGCATCAAAATTTTGGTACCATTGTCTAGGAGACTGTTTAAGTCCATACAAGCTCTTCTTTAGCTTACAAACTAGACTTTCCTTGCCAGGAACTACATAACCCTCTAGTTGCTCCATATAGACATCATCTGTAAGATCTCCATGCAAGAAAGCAATTTCCACATCCATTTGGACTAGGTCTAAGTCCTCAATTGCAATGAATCCAAGCAACATGCATAGGGTAGTCATCTTGACCACTGGAGAGACGATTTCATCGAAATCAACACCATGTTGTTGCTTAAAACCCTTTGCAACAAGTCATGCTTTATAATTTGGAGAAGCATTGTCTGATGTGAATTTTAGCTTATATACCCATTTACATGGTAAAGCTTTCCTGCCCTTTGGCAAAGGTACTAAATGCCAAGTACCATTCTTCTGAGTAGAATCCAACTCACTTATCATGGCACGCTCCCACTTGACATGATCCTCTCTCTACATAGCCTCTTTGTAGCAACAAGGCTCACGGGCATCTGTTTGCATAACAAAATCTAAACCTGGAACATATCTATCACGTGGATGTGAGACATGTGTAGAGCATCTCAATGGTTGTTGAACAAGAACATTTGCAGATTGATCTGATCGAACATTCTCTTGAATGTCCCTAGGTGCATCATTTTTATGCATGCTAACTGGAGGACTAGTATCCTCAAACATCACTCTTCTCACTTCAACCTCCTTAATGGGTTGTTTATGCATCATAGAGTCATTGAAAATGACATCACTACTTTTGACCACTGACCATGTTTTAGGATCCCATAAGCGATATCCGAATTGTCCTTCTCCAACCATCAATGAACTGCACAACCACATCTCCAATTCCCACAATGTCACACTGGTAAGAGTCACCAAGTTTCATAGTACCAAGAGCCTTTTTGACATAATTAGAGAACCATTCTCTATGTGGTGTCACATGGAAAGAAGCACCACAATCTAGTAGCCATGTGTGGGAAAGAGAATCAGCCACAAGAGCCTCAGTTGGCATAGTACTATCAAGTGTTAACACACTATCAAGCATTAATTTCTTCAATCTTCATAGTCAAAGTAGACGGTGTAGGTAACTATTTAACATGCCCATCAACATTCTACCCTTTAGCATTATTTAATGCATAACAGTCGTTCTTCATGTGTCCTTTTTTATGACAATAATGGCATTTGATATCCCTCTTCCTTGACTTACTTCTACTCTTATTCCGTTGACCATTCTTTTTCTTGTTCTTGCTCTTGCCATGTTGCCGATTCTTTCCTTGGTAAGAATCACGAACATTACATGCATCTCCGTTCTGAGTGCCAACCATATATCTCCTACAATTCTCCTCACTTAAGAGTGCTCCACATATGTCATCATAGACCAGTTTACCACGAGGTGCACTATTGCTAATAGCTATGCAAAACATATCCCATGATGATGGCAAGGTGCATAACAACAAGACTACTTTCATTTCATTATCCATATCCATTTTTTGACCCTCTAATTGGGAGAACATAGCATCACACTCATGTAGATGAGCAGCAACACAATGTGTTTCCATGCGAAGGTCATATAAATTTCTCATTAGATACACTTTATTTGATGCCATCTCTTTTTCATATGTATTGCATAACTTCTTCCAAAGCTCCTCTGCTCAAAGTCCAATACTATAAAGTAAACATTATCTGCCAGGTGCAATAGAATGGTAGACCTAGACAATCATCTTCATCCATGTCAACAAGTTCTTTGAGATTCCATTTACTACCTTCCATTGCCTCCTTTGAATCAACACATCTTTAATCTCATTCTTCCATAGAGCAAAGTTTGCGCCATCAAATTTTTGGATCTCACAGTGGTCTTTACCCTACAAGTTATAGCTCCTGCTCAAAACACTAGAACTAGACCCTGATCCACCAGACGTGCCTGAGATCTTTGATGGCATGATGGTAGAGAACTCAATAGAATGATAATGGAGCTAGAAGAGTCCAAACACCACTAAGGCTCAAAGAAGGATGACCAAGTGTCAGATTCTAGGAGAGAATTCATCAATCTTCCCAAAAAAATGAATTAATGAATAGTAATGACCAATCAAAAGGATTATGTGAGAATAAATGTGCTCACACCAATAGGTGTATCAAGGAGTAAATCGACCACTATATATTAGACAAAACCAAAAAAAATCTATAAAAATTTTGCCAGAGTATCCTCTACAAATTGAGCATATGGCTAGTGTCAAAATCTCATAAAATTGCAAGTACTAACATGTTTACCTACATAGTGAATCACTGACTCCACTGCGTATAATCAGTTACCCGAAAGAAGCCAACTAGGGTTATGAAGCACCTATGAACAACTATCATAAATCTCCCATGGCGAGGCTGAGTAAGTCTTCCACCTACATCATCAAAGAGACCCCAACATCTGTGTGTCTCGCAGTTAAGAAAACCTCACCATAAACCACTTTATCAAATATAATAGGCTTTATGCAAAAAACGTATCCGGTATATCAATGACCAGATGGACATACATAAGCGAGAAGCGTACATGGTGTGTATGTGCTCAATATATGCAATAAAATGGCATTGAAAGCATTCACTGCCCAAACACTAGCCAATAACACTTGCAAGTGTCTGTCAACTCTATTATTTAGGCTAAAAAAAAACTGCATAGACTTGTGGTGGTTGCTCCCACCACAACTAAAACCTTTCAAGAAACCTGTAGATTAACTAGTGTGCCTTAAAACACATCCCAAAAGGTGACATTTCGCTGCAAAAGAATCACAAATAACACTCTTCTTGATGTTTTTGGACCTCTGTGAAGTGAACTATGCACGAAAATACTCCAAACCGGCTCCAAAATCACCCCAAAAATGCTTCAAGAATAGGCTTTGAGAACAAAGAATGAAGCTTTGAGGACCCAAAACTTGTTGAAGATAATGTCAACCTTAGTCTTTCCCCCCTTTTTCAAGCACCACAAGAGTGTAGCTTAGTGGCAAGAGATTGCCATAGTTAAGCAAGCTTTGGGGGGAATAGTACTGGGAAGGGTGACTTGCCGAGAAGTACCGGGAACCTCCTCTTCCTTGATCATTGAGGTCCTACCTCGTGTGTAGCCAACAGCACCAACTGTGACTTTGGTGCCTCAGATGACAAGGTATGCCAATGTTTATGCCTTGGTCGCCACCTCAGTCCTAAGCCTTGGGTGGGCGAGCGGGTGCTTGCTTTGCTTGCACAAAAGGAACAAAGCTTTTGCATCGAAATGCTCTGATATTAGTGAAGTATTTTGATAATGATGCACCATAGAGTGCTCTGCTTCTTAAGAGATCCACGACAATATCCTTGGAATAGGAAACCGAGCTCCAAGCTCCCCACATGGTACTCCGCACAAAGACTACAGAAAACACAAAAAAACACAGTACACAGGGAGCACAAACACAGACTTCTAGGTCTTACAGATGGGATCGAACTTACAGTTTGTGGCTAACAAGGCCACTATATGTTTTATTAAAGAACATATACAAAAGTGTCTGATGGCCATTGGCCTTTCACATGGACACTAACAATAATAGGTACTTCAAAAAGCCATTATGCCATTTAAATCTCATTGTTTCTTATATAGTCCTCAGAGGTACCATATTACTATTTTTCTCTATTTTCCTAGGATCTATAGCTATTCCCTCCTTGATGACTATGTGCCCAAGAAGTACTCCTTGGTTGACTCCAAAAGCACATTTAGTAGGATTCAAAGAGGTTCTAAACTCCCTACACTTTTCAAAACAAAGTCCAAATGATGCAAATGGTCTTTTTTGCTACAAGCTACACTAAACTCATCGTGGGAATCTTTCATAATCATAGTGAAATATGGACGAAACAGCTCATTACCCATTTTTTATAAGTAGACAGTGCATTTTTGAGGCCAAAATTCATAATCATAGAGGCATATACTCCCCATTTAGTAATAAATGTAGTTTTCTCCCTATTCTTTTATGGTATTCTAATCCAATTCTACCCACTAGAACTAGCTCACAAGCTATAAATTGAAGCTCTTGCTATTGAATTCAATAGTGTGTCACAATAAGATAGTCGACATGGATCAATTTTTGTGGCCACATTTAATTTCTTGTCATCAACACAAATCCTCATTTTCCAGGGACTGCTATAATAGGAGATAGCGAGGTAGCAATTTGCCATATACAGATCCAACTTAAAGTATCCAACTCTCTTTCACCTTTTGCACATAATTCTTGTGCATCATGTAGCTTTGTTGCTTCATTAGTACTAGGTTCTTTTTGAGTTAGTCGTATGTTGACATAATGTAGAATATACTGTGAGCCGCCGGAATGTAATATGTAATGCTGAAAAGTCGCACGCATATCGAAAGGGCGTAGTGAAATAGTTGTAACTTTTGATTAATAAAGGAAGCACGCGTGAAGAGGTGTGTCGCCGAACTCTGAGTCCGGGCGAATGCCTAAGTAGAGCGTATCGCCTTATGGAAACTCTGAGTAATCTTTGTCTCCTTGTTAGTTAAAGTTCCATGACGTATTAAGTTTGATGAAGTATTAAGTTAAGTGATCACTTGGTAACTGACGAAGTGCGCGTAGGCGTATTGCGATGAAGAACATTGTACTGTGTAGTTAATTATCGTGCATTGAAGAATATTGTAATATGCAAATAGATAGTAGTTGAAGAATAATATAATTCAGCGCATTAAGTCTATGAAGTAGCCTAGAACTGGATCTGTAGAATTTGGGAAAATATAAATAGGGCCTCTGTTTTACAGACCCCTAACCATCCCAAGAACTGAGAATCGATAACAGATTAAACAATAAGTTTAACATTGGCACCATCTATGGGAAATGGAGTAGCCAATTGAAGAAAAGGTTACGGAGTGAAGAAGAATCCTTTGATATATGCCGGTAACATGTTTTAGTGAATCTTATCCCAAATATCAAAGTGATCCACATCCTTGGGCAGTTCTGAATTTGTTAGGAACACCCTCTGGTGGTAGAAGTGACGAACAATTAAGTTTAGTGGCAGAAGGTTCAATTCAACAAGCGAGTGGCAATTTTGGTGGCAGTTCGGTGCTGTGGAGAAGCAGTTCGGTAGAGTGTGGTAGTAATCCGGGGCGTTCCAATGATAGTCAGATACATTTTAAAGACAGTACATTAGTTCTTGGTGGTATTTTGGCACTGTCCGATGACAATTCAGCATTGTTTGGAGACAATTTGGTGATTTTCGATGACAATTTGGTATTTTCAAGGTGACAATTTGGTGCTCTCCAGTGACAATTCGGTGCTTTTTGGTAATACTGCGGTTCTGTTTGAAAGGAATTTACTGCATTCACCGTTTTTAGGTGAAAGTCTAGGCAATTTCGATACTAAGGTTGAGAAAGGGATGTTAGATGTTGAGTTAAGTAATCGGTTCAGAGATATTTTTGGACCAAAAAATTGGCAAAGTGACCATATGGTCCAAGGACATCAAGAAGTCCATCCCCAGAGTTCAGGCAACATGAGTAGTTCCCATCAACAACAACAACAACAACAACAACAACATCAACAATAACAACAGCAGCAACAACAACAACAACGACAACAACAACAACAACAGATTATTCCACAGCGTCCGGTGCCGGCCAGAGTCACGTACATAAAATTTGAAGGTTTTTTGGGAGATGATCCCTACGCGCATGTGTGGACATTTGAAATTAATTATGTAGTTTTGAATTACCCAGTAGACCCTGCTTATAAAGCCATCGTGTTCCAGTCAACCTTGGTCCTGCTTGCTGGTTAATCGAGTTTGACTTGAATCATTTTCGGCAGTATGATGACGTGAAGGATGCATTTTTGCAACGATTTTGGTTAGAGAAAAACCCAGCAGAAATTTTTGATTATCTGCAAAATAACAGGCAGAAGCCACATCAGAATGTACAAGACTATGCCACTCTATTTCGGACTCATTTACGATAGTTGCCCCCAGTGCATGCCAATTTACCAAATGATGTCATTACTCAGTGGTTCATAAACGGATTAAATCCCTAATTGAAACAGAATATGATCATACGATGTGTGGGAGGAATGACCTTGGATGCCATAATCACTATGGCATTACAGTTAGAAAATAAAGTGGGGGGCTTCAATGAAGATTTGGAGTGGTTGAAGGCATCCAAGCATTCAAACCACGACCCTTTGAAACAAATTTACTATACCAAATGTAAAAATACAGGACACAGCAGCGCATCATGCGCCCTGAATCAAATGTACTGTGCTATTTGCCATATAGCGGACCACACTACAGAGACCCGTCCCTATGATGCAAAGGTCCAGAGCAGAGTAGCCGTCAATGTGATCATCCAAGAACAAGGGCAACCGGCCAGTCATTACGTACCACCACAAATGAGGAATACTCCTTACCAAGGATACAAGAATTATAGAGGAGCATGGTCAACTAACTGTGGACAAACGCGGTGGAATGCTGGTACAGTAGGTGAAGGTGCATCTCTTCCACCACCTAAATGTCATTTTTGCAGTGAAATAGGGCATATCCGTAGGTACTGTAAAGATGTGGCCGAGTATGATAAAAAGAAAAAGGAATGACAACACTCGATGGCGAACATGGTGTACATTTCAGCAGTCGACACTCAAACAAGAGTAGTGCAAACACACTCAGGAAGGCAATTACAGCCAGCTGCGGAGATTTTTGAACCTGGAATTTGTGAACAACAGAAGGTGTTTACCAAAGCAAGTAAGTGGGCAACCTAAGAACAAACTATTTTTCCTGACCCAGCTCCAGTGATGCAGCAGAGTATACAGCAGGCAGTACTGAAAGGAAGAAATCGGCCCCAAGCACTATCGGAGTCCCCATCGGACACCGTACCGAAAACAACAAAATTTGATTCAGTATGGGATGTCTTATCCAAGGCGTCTATTACATTGCCATTGGGACAACTATTGGCTTTGGTTCCTGGTGTGCGCCAACAGTTCCAGCAAGAGGTCAGACCAGGACCTTCATGTGCCCCTTCGACAACCACAATTCAACCTGAACTTGATCCGATGATGGATCATACGGTACCCTTGATTACGGTCTCATATAAGAATCATAAAATCACTCAAGTACTAATTGATGGAGGTTTGGGTGTAAACATTGCGACCACCACACTTTGTCAACAGATGGGATGGACACAAATTAAACGTGTCCAATTTTTTGTCCGAATGGCTGATCAATCCCGAGTTCATCCGGTTGGATTGGTGCAAAATATTGCTATTACTCTTCAAGGAGATGTATTTAAGATGACCTTTGTTGTTCTGGAATTACCCAAATCTAGCCTTGACTATAACCTGCTCTTTGGACGACCATGGTTAAAGCAAGCAAAGGTAGTTCAGGATTGGTTAGCGCATGAATTGATTTTTAAGAGTAACCACCGTAGATATGTCATTCCACTGGATGACATGAAGCCTTGCAATTTGCATGCACGACCTTATGTCGCTGAACCTGTACACATGCTGGATGGTCTTCTAGATGATGAAGAGGAAGCTTTTCTTAAAGCCAACAAGGATTTGATGGCAGTCGGAACTGTGGACTTACAAACGGTGGCCGATAATTGGAGTGCGACAGCTTGTACGGTAGTACCACTGACCGGTGAATCCGAATCCAGTGTAGTACAGACCTTGGATGATATGATGCTGCAACAATTGCTTCAATCAGGTGATGACTTTGCCATGCCTGACAGTTCTACGTATCGGAAGACCAATTAGTTACCTGTAATTTAGGTGATAAAGCTAATCTGTGGCTAGTGAAGATCAAGGCGGGACTATCAGCGACCTTCTGGGATAACTTACTACAATTGCTACGTGAATTCTCTGATGTGTTTGCATGGGATTACCGGGATATGAAGGGGTTGGATCCGCGTATCTATCAGCATCGGGTTATGTTGAAACTAGATGCTCGGGCTATTAAACAACCCAGCTAGAAGGATGAATCCTCACTATACAGCCCAGGTCAAAGCAGAATTGGATCGATTGCTGAAGGTTGGGTTTATTGTCTCTATCGCGCACGCAGAGTGGATTTCCCCCATTGTGATAGTCCTTAAGAAGAATAAGCAATTACGAATATGTGTGGACTACCGGAAATTAAATGTAACCACCGTACTTGGTCCATTCCCTCTACCGTTTTTGGACACAATGTTAGATGATGTGGCAGGCCATGAGATGTACTCCTTTTTGGATGGATATAGTGGTTATAATCAAGTACGAATGGCGGAGTAGGATATCCCAAAGACAACATTTATAACCAATTGGGGCATTTATGCATGTACAGTGATGTGGTTTGGTCTGCGAAATGCTTCGAGTACGTTTCAGTGCTGTATGCAAGAAGTTTTATCTCCTTATCTAACCACATTCATGCAAGTTTACTTGGATGATTTCTCCTTATCCGGTGATACTTCCGTGCATCTGTACAATTTAGGGTGCTGTTTAATGGCAAGTTGCTAGGGCATATTATCTCAAAACAGGGGATTCAAGTTGATCCAGATAAGGTGAAGGCCATACTAGAGGCACCTGCTCCGAAGACACCCAAAGAAGTAATGCACTTCTTGGGACAAATCCAGCGGCATGGATGACATTTACGGTGGCTTGCTCATCTGGCCACACCACTCAATCGACTGATAACCACTAGTCCTCGTCAGTTTGAATGGACCGAGGCATGCCAACTCTCTTTCGACCGGTTGAAATCATTGTTAATGCAGGCTCCTATTTTACAAGTGCCAAATTGGGAATTGCCATTTCATGTCTTTGTGGATGCATCCGACATTGCAATTGGCAGTGTGCTGATGCAGCAAACGGACAAATGGTTCAGTCGAGTGTATTATGCGAGCTGCAAATTGACCTCGACAGAGTGCAATTATTCAGTCACTGAACGTGAATGTCTCGGATTAGTGTATTCGGTGAAGAAATTCCGACATTATTTACTAGGACGACACTTCACTTTTCATGTCGATCATGCAGCCTTGGTGTACCTTGTTCACCAACAACATTTCGGAGGAAGACTAGCAAGATGGGTCTTATTGCTCGAAGAGTTTGATTATTCAATAGTACATCGATTAGGGTCTGCACACGCAGTTGCTAATTTTCTATCTCGATTGGATTCTAGTGAACTCCCGGAAGGAGTTGAGGATACCACACCTGCTATCTACGCAACTAAGATTGTACATGAGGATCAACAAGAATTGCCAGTAAAATCCTCCTATTATGACACTTTGATGCTTTTCTTGACCAGTGGATGTCCTCTCAGCATGACCTCTTCGGCTGCTCGACGTAAGATGGCCACGTATAGTCGACGATTTTGGTTAATTTTAGGGCAGTCATATTACATGCATCACTCAGGAGTACTGCTCATATGTGTTCTCCCATACGAAATTGCTTCAGTTATCGCAATGGCTCATTCGGCATCAGCTGGGGGTCATTTTGTGGTTGACCTGACCCACCGGAAGATTCCGCAGAGTGGATTATGGTGGCCTACTATGTAGCGAGATGTGACCAAGTATGTGCGACAGTGCGATGAGTGTCAGAAATCGGGTCAACCTTTATAGAGACATTACTTCCCACTTCAACCCGTTTTGCCTCTCGAACCTCTCCAGAAATGGGGTTTGGATTTTATCGGGCCAATTACACCTCCGGTGATATTCACCAATAACAGATATATTCTTACATGCACAGATTATGCAACTAGATGTGCTGAAGCTTGGGCTCTATGGTCAGCCACAGCTGCTGCAGTCGCTAAATGTTTGATGAAAGATATTTTTCCACGCTATGGTTTACCCTTGGAGATTGTGACTGATCAACCTATTTTATAATGCTAAATCTAACCGATCCGTCAAGAAGTCTAAATTGCGATGGTTCGGTCCATACCGCATTGCCGAATAAGTGGGACCCGCAACTTTTTGATTATCCACCCTCAATTGTACCCTTCTTCCTAAAGCGATTAATGGATCGAAGCTTCGTCCTTATTATCCACCGCCTTCCTCCCCATGAGATGTGATCTATATTTTTCCTCCCTTTTTCTCACTGATCTTCCTCGACGTTCCTGTCCTCTCTGCGTAATTCTAGTTGACCGTTTGATGGTAATCTTTTAAGTTTTCTTAACTAAACATGATTAGCAGTCACCTTCTGTGTCTCCGATTCTGTTAATGCGTGATTAATCCAGTGTTTCTTTTAATCCTGTTCTTTATGCTGATTTTTGCTATTGCGTTCGTGTGTGCTCGTGTATTCTCTGTTACTGTGCTATTGTGTGTTCTACTTGCGTTATGGAAGCCCTGGCAAATATTGTCACCTTCCGTGCGGGACTCGCTCTGGACGTGAGCGAGTTCCTACGTGCTCGCGGCCTCTTGGCCTTCGCTGAATTGCCTTGGCATTTAGTGGAGTGTCACCCCTTTTGTGCACAGATCATCTCTGCCATAGCTGCCACGCCTACCACCGAACAATGCTGGCCGCTGGCATGTTTGAACCCCCGCATCGTTGTTATGCTAAGCACAGTCGCTGAGGGATTCCGTATCCTTCAGGATGGTTTGGTTGATGGCCCTCTCCTTCCTATGGCGACCATGAAAGAACTATTCCCTAGGCACTCATCTAACGAGTTTGCCATTTTGTGTCATCGCGAACCGGAGCACCCAACCCTTCAATTCTTAGTCGCTGCCTTGAACCTGCAAAAATGCACGTATGACATCTCTCATCCATTTTACTCAATTGTTGAAGCTCAACGTCAAGGACAAAGCACAGAAGCGCATCAAGGAATCAGAAACACAAGAAGAAGGAGCAAGTAGGGAGCTCCAAGAAGCACCTATCAAATTTTCAGAACAAATCCCTATAAAAATAGTGATTTTTATCACTAAAAACCATTGTAAATACCATTTTCCAATTTTGCAACTCCATTTTGTTCAAGCCAAGGAGTCCTCGAGCTTGAGGAGTATTAGAAGTACCATCCTACCAATTTTCATAATTTGTAGACTCCGTTTGAGCCCCCAAATAAGCCTTGGAACCTAATTTTTTAACTAGGCCGGACACTAGGTCTGGACAGGGCCAAAACCACTCAAAAAACTATAAAAAGGGCTGGAGAGCTCATTTTTGAGTTAGCTTGTTGTAGATTTCAGCTTTGTAAGAGAGCTCTTTTGTAATCGAAGCTTTCCATTGTTCCACTCTTTGCTCTTACCTTGTGCGCGTGTGTTTGTAGGTGTGTGCATGCTTGTGTACTTTCACTCACGCACTTGTGCCATCGCTTGCTCACGGTCTTCATACCGGTCCTCACGTCTCCATGGATTGACATTTATGAGGTGTATCTCCTCACGTTGGTACTCACCATTGTGCTAGAGTGACACCAAATTTGGTGCCGTTGCCGGGGAGAGAGCTTGGAGGATGAGCGTGTGACGGTAAGACGTAGAGTAACGACGTTGGAAGGTAAAAAAATCACCATTTTTAGTTCAGTTTTTGATTTTTTCTTCTCCTTCATCTTCATCATCATCACCATCTCCACCCACCTTCATATTCTCAGTTTTTTCCATTTTTTAGAGTCGATTCACCTCGCTTTTTACTTGTGGTTGTGAGGAAGAGCCTTAGAGAGGGTGCATAACTGAAACGCTGAAGAAATTGTACCAAAATAGCCGAAAATCAGAGTGAATAGCCTCGGATGTGACATAACCTGCACCAAGTATCGTGAGTGCAATATCGCAGATTTGAAGGAAGATTTGGCATCTACAGACACATAGGAGTGACAAGGAGGACACAAGGTACTCATATTTGCAAAAAATTTTGAATTTGGACTCCAAAAAATCCAAGTATCGTGTTCTCCCGCGGTTGAAGTATCGCGATACCTGGATATCGTGAAACTCCTGTGGTCGAGTATCGCGATACTTGCAGTGGTCATAGATCGAGTATCATGTATCATTGAGAAACATTCACGATACTAGACAGATATCGTGTATCGTATATCGTGAACTTCTGATCGTGATAGCTATCGTGTATCGTGTATCGTGGAGTTAATTTTCGCGATACCTGGTAGATATCGAGTATTGTCAAAAAATTTCTCGCGATATTGGTCACATATCGAGTATCGTAGAGATCTGAAAACGGTACTTGACGAATATCGAATATCGTGGCAGTCCCAAGTATCGTGTATCGTGATTTTTTTTGCGATACCCACCCAATATCGTGTATCGTTGAGGTATCTCACGATACCTGACAAATATCGTGTATCGTTGGGGTTGCCCTCGCGATACTTGTGCCATATCGAGTATCGTTGAATTCTTCATGATACTTGCCTGATATCGTGTATCGTGGGATTTACAATGTTGAGTATCGAGTATCGTGGAGTCAAGTATCACGATATTCAGCAAGTGTCGAGTATCGTGATCTTTTGTGACATTCATCACATATCGAGTATCATGACTTTTCCAGTGTATCAAGTATCGAGTATCGTGGGTTCTCTCTTGGGTCAAATATCGTGTGTCATGGAATTCCAAGTATCATGTATCGTCATCTTCCAAGTATCGTGATACTTACTAAGTGTCGTGTATCGCCTGTTTTTGAAGCACTTCCTGAGAGGTCCTATTTCCCTGTTTTAAACCCCAGAACCCTGACATGGCATAACTTTCTCATACGAAATTCGTTTGTTGTGATTTTGGGTTTGTTGTAAATTTAATATGGAGATTATTAGATATAGTATTTTGAATTTGACCCTCAGGTGGACTAGGAAACCAAAGAGCTCCAAAGGATTTGGAACAGTACCAAGGGGAAATTTTGAACTAGAAGACAAGGCTTATGAACCTAAGATCTGGCAGACACTTAGGCAAGGATAGACAAAGCATTAGATCATCTGAGGCTAGTGTGAACCATACAGCTAAATCTTGGGCACAACAACTAAGTGGTTATCCCTACGTGCTAAGTTCCGACACAAGTGATTCAGAAATGTCTTTTAGCATGGAAAGACCCACACGTACCTCAGCAACTGCTTATTTATAGACACCCGAAGGGCCCTATAAGACCCAATTGGAGTATATCAGGACCAACCAATTAGGTGCTCGCATCTATGAGGATGGTCTGAGACGATCAGTGATCCAACTAAAAAATCCTGACCAACCCTTTGGACTGGAACACCCAGTGGTCAAGTTCGAAGAGGGTGCATACATTGATAAGGAAGGAACCATGTATGTGGTAACCAATCTTCCAAATAGGACAGATGAGTTTGGAAATGTTATTCTTGAGAATGAGATAGGAGACCTAGAGCAAGGAGACCTAGGACGAGAACCCAAGACCCCTAGAGGTAAGTCAGTTTTGACCAGAGTGATCACTCCAGAATGGATTTCCCAAGACAACAAAAGCATAGAGCTGTTCTTGAATAGAGAAACGGAGGAAGCCTTTTGGAGATTCAAGCCAGATGAACCAAGCCCAATAGTCACCATCTATGAGTTCAAGGATCCGGAGACACCAGGGAAAGTTGTCTATCTAGATCACACATCTGAGAAAATGTTCTTGGTGACAGAGCAGGATAGGCATGCATACACTTGGCAGGGTGAAACAATTTTCCCCCCATCAAGATCTAATGTCTCCCAAGGCCTCCAAGGAGCTGGATCTGTAATAAAGTAAGTCTATGATCCAAGGGTCTGGCCGGTTCAGACAGATCTGAAATCGGACACCGTTTGGTCATCCGTGTGTATGACCAAAGATCTCGAGTTTTAGACTTACTAGGAGGTCTTGTGCTCTTGTGAACAAGTGATCCACTTAGCCTAATGGTTAAGACTCAAGGGTGTGAAGGACGAGGTCTTGGGTTCAATTCCCATGAGGTACATGGAAAGAGTATTTTGCCCAAAGAGCTCTAGAACCTTCTAGAAACATCCACTCGACACTTGGCGCACATGTAGTTACATGGCTGACACTTGGATGATTAGCATTCACCTGCCCAAGAAGGTAGTCCCCTGGAGAGAGCTATATATAGAGGCATTTGGTTGGGAGGAGTGTCATCTCTCAAGCATGTGGTGGTCGTAATCTTTGTTCTCTTGCATTGGTATCAGAGCCACTCTCTCCATAGCTCTCTTAGATTATTTTGCTCCTTACATTTTGCGTGCATAGTTCTCTTCGGAATATCGGCTCGCGGCTGTTTTGACTTGCAATACTGAAGTTATCATGGCGGCGGTAGCTTTGGCTCAGAGAATAGATTAGTAAAATATCAAGTTTATCCACTGTGTGGCATGCGAGGGATTCGAACCCCCGACCCCACGATTGGGGCGCGCTGGTCTATCCACTGTGTGGCATGCGAGGGATTCGAACCCCCGACCCCACGATTGGGGCGCGCTAGTCTATCCAAGGAGCCCACGAACGTTCATGCTCCACTTTCGAGAGGCAGACCCCATATAGTTTTGTGCGCCAACGCTGAGGAGCAAAAGATTAGTAATTATACCTGTCGTCAGCATGCAGCGGATTCGAACCTGCAACCTCCGATTTATAGGAAAATCAGCCTATCCACAAAGCCCGATGGCGCTCACGAAAGAAAATGGCGCGGGCATTTCAATGTTCTGAGTTATCGCCTGAAGAAGCATCTCATCCAGGTTGCAAAAGAGAAAAGACACTGCCGCTAGGGATTCGAACGCTGGTCCCCCATTCGAGACAACACTCTTCTGTCCACGAAAACTGACGGGTTTTGAACCCCCGACCTCGGGTCAGGAATTCGTCGCCTATCCACGAAGTCTAAAGATATTGGTGACTCTATGTGCGCAGTTAACTCAATCTGTGCTATTTGCGCCTTCAATAAGAAGCAAAAGATTAATACCTTCTGCTGTGGAGAGCAGAGGAAGCGAACTCACGTCCCTCATACGTGAGCGCATCCGCCTATCCAGAAGGACAAGCT
The DNA here is from genome assembly GCA_020310875.1 of Ceratopteris richardii. Taxonomy (NCBI): domain Eukaryota; kingdom Viridiplantae; phylum Streptophyta; class Polypodiopsida; order Polypodiales; family Pteridaceae; genus Ceratopteris; species Ceratopteris richardii. The sequence continues at coordinate 8,714,954 of CM035414.1, forward strand.
CTGTTCGTGGTGAGATACATCTGCAGACATTTCTAATCTCATTCAGCCACTGCAGAACATCGCAATTAGGAGATCAGAAAGGAGATTCTGAAGAGTGCCGACCGGGATTCGAACCCAGCCAGCCAGTTTGAAAGTACTTCGACATAGCCAAGGCGCTCGAATCTTTCTCTGTTTCACGTGCGCAGAAGACTCTGTCTAACGGTAAATGCGGCCGAACCCGGAACTCTTCTCCGACTGTTCCAACCCGGAACCCGAGATACATCGAGTCTTGGGAGGACTCTTCTCTAGCCAAAGAAAGCCAAAAACAAAGCAAAGCTTGAAGGAAGTGGAGCTATGGAGTGAAGATCCGGAGGCCTAACTTCGTCGACCTTGACGGACCAAATCATCAAGAACTATTTCTTGATGAGGAAGCTTCAAGAATGGTGAATAGCTCCTGGCAAGGATCAAGGGATGGACGAAGCTATGATCAAAGCTAAGTATTTTCCAGTTTCTACTTGGCCTTAATGCTTGAATATCTTGTTTTCATTATTCTACACTTAATCCTAGATGCACATTGAAATAGCCAAGATTTCAATTGATTAAGTCTAGATTAGAATAATGAATTAATCCATTTCTCATTCCAAGCATTAGTTTGCATTAAGGAAAGACTTGATTTCAAAAAGATCCTTGTGCATCAAAGAATGTATTTTGGTAGTTTAAATACATATTTCCTTTCCATTGAGTAAGTTTTCTATTGTACTTCAAGGGTATGTTTTTATATCATAGTGCATTAGGACAAAGGAAAGGATATACATGCATCAGGATTGCATGATATACATTCTTAGTACAAGAAAAAAATCGTGCATCAAGCTCATGCATGATTGTTGTATTATTTTTTGGGCATGCAAAGAACATGCATGCATACGCATGTGAGCATATGCTTTTGCATGTAGATACATGCATTTGCATGATAGAATGGAATGCTGTTTGCAAGTAGATATGAGAATGTACTCTCTTAGTATTTAGCTTACTTTATAAAGCTCGCAGTTTGACATTAGGGAAGACCAAGGACTAGTTAGTTGCAAAGACATACTAGTTCTAGTTTGCAACTCAAGTAATTAGTCGATTTCTTCCCAAGTCGATACTCCGCTATCAAAGACAAATACTTAATGACAATTACTTGCTAGGTATAAGTAAGCACTAGGAGAAAGTTTAAGTAATAAATTTTCTTGATAACCAAGAAAATTTAATTACTTGCAAACTCTTTTGTGATGTATGATGACTCTAAGTTTCGGATGTACTTAGAAAGTCATACTGATAAGCTTTAGTTGATTAGTTATACATTTTATGTAACTTCTCAAGCATCCCAAGGTTGGATGAAAACGTCAACTATATTTCCAAGTTCCTTGAGTACTCTTCTATTTAGAAGATTTCAAAAGTTTAAAGAAGTTTCTTTGTGGTTTCAAGATTTGTATCTCATGATGAAACCTCGGTAAGTAACTTTTTGGAATTGAGATATGAAATAGTCAAGCCTTCTATTTCATGTGAGATCATTCTCCTACCATGTTTAAGATGAATTTATTTTTGGGAAGGTAGATGTTCCAAGTAGAGGATCTTAATTGATTCATGAACTCTTCCCAAAATACACATAAATTCATATTATATGATAGGTCCAAGGAATGATGAAGGCAAAACCTCTTTAGGATATAAATGTTTTGCCAAGATATAAAGGTACCAATCTTTTATAAATTTTCATTTGATTTCATCAAGGGGTGATGGAAATCAAAGGTTAAACCTCAACATCAATTGATCCTTGACGTCAATAAAAGGATGTTAGGTTCCATAGTTGCATCTCTAGTAAATGATGCAACTAGCTAAGCAGTCTTTAGGAAATAATATAAGTTCCTAAAGACTTGAAGCAAGATGTGAACTTTTCATTTAGGAGTAGAAAGTTCCAAGAAATGGATCTTAAATCCATGAACTTCTCCTAAACAAGTTATAAAGTTCAAAGTTGTGTTCATAGTAACATTACTATTGGATCAATCATCAATAGATGCTTGGACTTTAAACATAATTTTGATTGGTGAAATATGTTTAAAGGACTCTAGTAACATCTGAAGATTGACCAATAATAATGAGTTTTGTATCAAACTCAAGAATAGAAGTCGATATCACATAAAAGAAAGTTCAAGCATAAACTTTCATAGTGGCATGGGAAACCATATCCAAAAGGTGATATTTAGCCTCTAGTTTGATACTCAAGAAATGAATACAATTGAATCAGTAAATTTTTTGGATATTATTTGAAAGAATTTCTTTCAAATGTTCTTTTGCAAAAGATTCCAAAATGAATCATTTGCTCAAGTTATTTGATTCCTTAGAAGGAATCTCAAGTCTTTGAAGAATGGCATTCTTTCAAGTATTGAGAATGAAATTCTTCATACTCTTTAAACAATAAGTAAGTAGTTCCCGGACATCCCAAACCACTAGAAGTGGTATTTCAAGTCCTATTTGTGATATAACCTAAAGGTATATCAAAGATTCTTAGCTTTGGAATCTGAGAGGCATAAGTGTATGCTTGGACTTGAGAAAGATCTCAAAAAATCCTGCAGGTAAGCAAAGAGGCTTAAGATAGTTTAAGAGATCTTAAAGATAAAGACTAAGTCTTTATTTTTATCGCAAGATCAACCAGACTTGATCAATCTTGGCCATGATTGTCCAAGTAATGTGCGATTCGAACTACTTTGTAGATTGCCCAAGTATTGGCAATAAAATTCCTTTTGGGAATTATTCACTCAGGTTCCATTTATTCGATGGAAAACTGTGAAAAAGAGTAAGTTGTTCCAAGTCTGAACAGAGTAAAGAAATTCCAAGAATGTAGTCTGCAACCGTGAAAATGGTAATTAAGTCTGTGGAAGGTAAAACATAAGTGTTTACCTATCCTTAAAGGGATTTTGGTACAAATCCAGAAAGCATGAGCGGATGCTTAAGACTTAAGCAGTAAAGAGATTCCTAAATAAAGTCCCCGAGGTAGGTACCTAAAGCAACAGTAAACAAAGGAATCTAAAGACAAGAAGTCAAAAGCTCTTGTCACTACGAAATTGGTCAAGGATAAACCAATTGAACTTGAATTCGAGAAAATTCAAGTACTTGGAATTCTGATTGGTTTTCATTTGAAAACCCTAGCAAAGAAGAATTGATATTCTATTAAAGGTTTTTAAGTTCCCAAGGTAAAGCACATGATTGTGAGACGATCATGTGAAGGAATCAAAACCTAGAAAATCTAGTTAGAGGTAATACCTGGAACTTCTAAATTCTCGTAAAAGAATTGAAGAGATAAGGTACTCTATCAAGAGATGTTGTAGACTTTAGGATAAATTTCACTCACACGTCAATGTGAGTATAAAATAGGGTGGTATGGGACACCAGATTTTATACTCAGATTGATGTAGGAAAGATGGTATGGGACATCGGACCGTGGGATGATAATTATCTTTTAGTCCTAGTTTGGATTTTGAAGTTAGGTTTCATCCTCAAGGGAATTAAGACTTCAAGAAAAGTTTAATTTGTAAAGGATGAAAGTAGTATCTTACGATACTTCAAGATGACTTCAAGATCAAGGAAATTGAAGATATGAAGTAAGTAACTTCCAAGATCTTCTTAGAACACTTCAAGCTTAAGTGTTATTGATCAGAAATATTTGATAAATTTCTGAAAGAAGTTGGACTTTGACTTTGAGTTGATCTTTTCAACTAAAGATTCAATTGACTAAGTCAAGTATCAAGTTCCTAGTGTAACTTGATAAATTCACTCTTTTAGACTCAAAGAAATGTACAAGAATTGCATTCACGATTAGGAGTCGAAAAGACTGAATGTGACATGAACTTAGTCTCAAGTGAAGCATTATTTGAAAACTAAACTCATTGATAGAACCTCAGTGGGTCGACACACTGATGTTGGTTACCACACTAGTATCTTGTGGTTGGACGATGTTTTTGATTTTCTTTGAATCTTTTTGAGAATCCAGCTTATTTCTCTTAAAGATAAAGAAAATGCTTCAAATCCCTGTTAAAATAGATCTTTGAAAAGTTGAAGTCCTGAGTCATCTAGTCTTGGACTCATAACAAGTTTATGTATGTTCAAAGTTTGAATTGGTTGTACAGAGTCTTAGTTATTTCTTTCCGCTTTCCAAATCTTTTGGAATTGGCTCAGATATGGTATCTGATCCCTTTTGCAAAAGACCAGGGTTAGCCGGTTAGAATAAAATAACTAACTTGAACATCCTAGATAGATGTTATGTACAAGAACCTTTTCAATCTTCAAAAGATGATAAGTCTAAGTGGACTTATTCATTTGAGTTTGCTTCAAGTTATAGCATAAATGATTTCCTAGAGTCCAGTATACTCTAGAATAGGGAAGTTAGGAATTGCTAATCAGATTGACAATTCCCAAGAACTTTCAATTAAAAGTCTTTGAGAAAAGTGTCCTAAGTTGAACAATTTTCATTTTGAATTTGAATTGGTGAAGTTAGTATGGTTGATTCCACCAAAATGGTAAACTTTCTCCTACAGTTTACATGGGTTTTTTTCAACTCATTGGGACAAAGTAGTCCTCTAGTCGGGTGAAAAAATCAAGTAACTGTTAGATAAAAGTAAACCATTGAACAGACATCTAAAGTTAGATGTATGGGACAACCAAACTTCAAGTTCTCCAAAACAAATTCAAGTGAATCAAGAATTCTCAAAGTCTTGCGAGGGATAAGAATCCCACCTTCATTACTAAGCCCATGCATCAGTTATGCGTAGAAATGGACTAGTAATTTGAATCCACCTAGTTCACATGTTTGTGCCTAGATCGCACATCCAGAAACTGTGAATTAGCCAGGGATGTCATTAGATCCACCCTCATTATTCTTCACTAGTTTGTACTTTGTCCCGTTCATTAAAGTACAAAACCAGATAGTGTTTTGAATCATTTGGGCAGGGATGCCACCACAGAGATGAGACATGTTCTTCCAGTTCTAGAACATGACCATGTTCTTCCAGTTTTAGAACATGAGGCTCGGGGGTTGCCTACAGTATGTATATAGCTCTATTTTCGAGGACGAAAATCTTTTCCAAGGGGGGAAGAATGTAATAAAGTAAGTCTATGATCCAAGGGTCTGGCCAGTTCAGACAAATCTGAAATCGGACACCGTTTGGTCATCCGTGTGTATGACCAAAGATCTCGAGTTTTAGACTTACTAGGAGGTCTTGTGCTCTTGTGAACAAGTGATCCACTTAGCCTAATGGTTAAGACTCAAGGGTGTGAAGGACGAGGTCTTGGGTTCAATTCCCATGAGGTACATGGGAAGAGTATTTTGCCCAAAGAGCTCTAGAACCTTCTAGAAACATCCACTGGACACTTGGCGCACATGTAGTTACATGGCTGACACTTGGATGATTAGCATTCACCTGCCCAAGAAGGTAGTCCCCTGGAGAGAGCTATATATAGAGGCATTTGGTTGGGAGGAGTGTCATCTCTCAAGCATGTGGTGGTCGTAATCTTTGTTCTCTTGCAGGATCATCCAAGGCTCATGAAACCCAGAGGGAAAGAACTAGAGAGAGACCGGAGGTAAGCTTTGCAAACACTGTGGGTAGAGACAGATCAGGATATGGAATGGAAAGACCTGAAAGGGAGAGACATAGAGTACATAGGCATCAAAGAGATGAGCATGATTTCCCATTGCCTAGACCAGGAGAGCAGTCAAGAACCCTTAGACCATCTCAAGTGGTTAAGACAATGAAGACCTATATTGATGGGTCAGGAGATCCTTATGATCATGTGGCCGAGTTCAAACAAGTGTTAAGAGCTGAACAGGTCGAGGACTTGTTCACTCAATTCAAGGCATTTGGTTTGACTCTTAAAGGTACTGCCTTAGCTTGGTTTCAGCCCGTAAATAGTCGCAACTATCGAGAGATATGTCAACTGCTAGAAGAATTCATCGTAGAATTTTCCACGAGTGGTATCAGGCATAAGACATCATCTTTGATCCACAACTTTAAGCAGACACCCCAAGAAACAGTGCGACTTGCAGGAAGAAGGTTTAGACAATACTTGGAAAGATGCCTTGTACCGGAATTGCCCACACCAGCCAAACAAGTGGCCGTGTTTTTATGGCTTACTGAGCACAAAATTGAGATCATATGTGTACTTGAAAGAGCCTAGATCCATAGAAGAGTGTGTACAGATCTGCATAGACATAGAAGACAACTTGGGTGAGGAGCTAGAATTGTCCAAACTCTATAAGGACTCTGACAGTTCTACTAGTCATACCTCTAGAGCCTCCAATGAGATAGATGAGATAACGGAGCAGGTTGCCAAGAGGCTAGGAGTTCAAAATAGACAAACGCCAAGGGTCCCCTCATTGAAACGATGTTACAACTGTGGAGGAGACCACATGGTTAATGTTTGCCCAATGATGGCTCAGCCCCAAGGAAACCCTAATGCTCTATATTGCACTATTGAGAGAAAATACACGAACCATACGGCTCAAGATTGTCTCTATAACAGGCAGGCTGTTAGACAAAATTATCAGCAACCTTACCAACAGGGTAGGTATCAGAACCAGTACCAACAACCATATTATAGGCCACAACAACAATATCAACCTCAATACCAGCATCAATATCAAACACCAAACAGGCCACAGCCAGTCCTGGGAAACCAACCACCAAATCCTACCAATGTGATCCCAGTTAAGTATACGATAGCGGAGGAGAACCCTCATAGAGCATTGGTGCCACTAACCCCTTTGGTCTCAGAAAATGACTCTCATGCTCATAATTCAGACTCCTCCCATGAAGGTAGTCCACATGCTTATTACATAGAGTCACCTGAGCAAAGTGAGATTTCTCCATATCAATACGAGACATCACTCATGGAACAAAATTGGGAACCAGAATACTCCAATGTTATGTACACAAATCCAAACCCCAAGCCCGAAGCAAGACAAGTGAGACCACAAGCCCCTAGAGGACCATGCTTTAGATGTCAGGGCGACCATTTCAATCGTGAATGTCCCCACCAACCAACTCTGGGACAAGGACAAAACATCACCATACAAGGCTTTTGACCTGAATGTGGCAAGGAACATCTCCCGAGAGAGTGTCCTAGAAACCCCTCTAGTGCACCGAAGGTTACACCCATCAATGTGGTAGGCTTAGTGGCGGATTCAAGTTCAAGTAGCAGTAATGTGGCTCCTGTACATGTAGTTACTAGGGCACGTGCTACACAACAAGCAAAACCATTTGAGCAATCAGAGTCAAGTGAGTGAGGAGAGCCTAGTAAGAGGAAACCAAGAACATGGCAGGATACCAGAGAGAAGGCTAATCGCAAGTGGAACAAAAAGCCGTCCGAGCTAGAAGAAAGCCTAAGGGATACCAAAACAAAAATAAAAGACATAGCATCTCAAAGCCCCTCGCATGCCGAAGCTCCATCCATACCACCTCATTCCACCCCACCGCCCATCGTAAATAAACCGCAATCAGGGTCTATTCTTGTAGATCCAACCCTCAAAGGCTTGGACATGATGTTCAAGGCCTATCAGGCTCGTCTTCAAGAAGGGCCAACAGTTGCGAACCTGGACAAGAGTTACCCTAGAGCAGACTTAGAGATTGAACGAACAGAAATGTGCATGAAAATGGTAGAAGTAGCTCAAGCGATGCTTGAGACTAGCCAAAAGTTCAATCAGACAAACTCTGTCAAGCCAGATTTTCATTTCCAAGGCTTATTAGAAAGATTAGGGAAATTGGTAAACAAATCCCACGTTTCTTTACCTCCACAGGCTCAACCAATTCTTGAAAGAGAAATCTTACCACCAAGGAAAGCTTATGTTCCTGATTCCTTGGATGAGGGAACACCACTTTCAATGCAAGAGTACTCTCAAGAGTTCTTGCGGGAAATACAAGAGGAGAAATGGCCAAGGAGAAGGGTAATTCCCCTCCTATTCCTGAGATTGATGACCTTCATGATCAATTTCCCCAAGACATTCCATCTATCTATGCAGATCAAACACTGCAACAAGAGGATGAGAGATTAGAGTTTGAATCCAATTCTTTACAAGAGTTGCCTCACTTCACAGGCCCACGGAAATCTGAATCTCTTCAGATCAGAGCTCCCACGATAATGGTAAGAAATGAAGACTCAGTGGTTCCAAGAAACACCGATGTCATGAAGAACACTAAGGTTTAGTGTCATCTCACAGTAGAAGAGCTGCTCAAAGCAAAACCTGAGCTATGGAATCATGTGAAGGATCAGGTTCCAGAATTTGATTCCAATATGCCAAAAGCAAGCTCTAAGCAAAAAGTTCCAGAAATACCTCTTGATAAAATAGGAGACATGAGGGAAGGTGAAGAAGGTAATACTTATCTTCCGATCACCTATCAAGGCTACACAACCAAAGCAATCGTAGATTCAGGTGCTGGTGTTGCTATTGCGACCACCTCCTTGTGGAAGCGATGGGGCAAACCTACATTAAGACCAACTAGAATGAAGCTTCAAATGGCTGATGGTCATTTTGAAAGACCTCTAGGATTGCTTGAAGGGATAACTCTAACCACTTGTGGTGTAGAGTTTGAACACACATTTGCTATATGTGACTTTGAAAAAAATAATGTCTACGAGATGATCCTAGGAAGACCCTTCCTATGACAATTGCAAATAGTGCAAGATTGGGGAACCAACTCCTTGTACTTACAACACTTAGGGGTCACCACCAACGTCAATTTGAAGGATTACACCTTCAGAGATGTACCACCCCTACAGTGGAATCCTATCCACAAAGCAAAAGAAGATTCTGTCTCTATGCATTCTAGAAGTTCATGTGATCCATCCTGGCTGCATGAAGATACTCAGTTATGGATGTGCAAGGTCACAGAGGAAGAGGAAAAGCACCTAAAAGCAAGAGAAGAAGGAACCCCCCAGGGGATAGACCAATCAAAGACCCAACCTATACACCGATGATATTTCCAGATGAGGAATTTGAGCCTCATGGCTGGGCTGAAATGTTAGCTACCATGGACATCGCAGTCAATGAAGAACAATGGACACCTCATTGTGATGAGGAGGGTTACGATATTTCAGTGTTCATGTGTCAGCCCTTATTGGAACAATGAGGTCATAGAAGAAGAAGAGAATGACGATGATCTAGAATCCATTGTGATGGATACTTACTTTGACTCAGAGGAGCACTATTTAGAAGACATAGGAGTGTTAACCCAAAAAGAGAGACCGAAAAATTTTGGTACGAATGCCTAAAAGAGAGGCCACCGTAGGAGAAGGGTATGACAATAAAGAGAAGAAAAAAAAAATTGTTGTGACCAATGAAGGAAACAAAGAGCGATGTACATACATAGGAGACGACAAGAAGAAGCAGAGCTTGTAGCTCTATTAAGGGAATATAGGGACGTGTTTGCGTGGCACTATAGAGACTTGAAGGGAGTGGATCCGAAAATTTGCTCTCATACTATCCCCATGACGGCTGATGCCAAACCCACCAAACAAAAGCCCTACACATATAATGCCAATTATGCAGCTAAAATAAAAGAGGAAATTGATAGGTTGATTGAAGCTGGATTTATCTATGAAATTGAGCATACTGAATGGGTGTCCCCCATCGTAGTGGTGCCCAAAAAGAATGGAAAATTGCAAGTGTGTATTAACCTTAAGAAAGTTAATGCTGCTACGATTAGAGATAGTTATCCGCTTCTAATGACCAAACATTTATTGGAGCGTGTTGCAGGAAAGGAAGTTTATAGCTTCCTTGATGGATTTTCAGGTTACAACCAAGTAGCCATTGCCCTAGAAGATCAACACAAAACAGCTTTCGCCACAGAGTGGGGGATCTTTGCATTCCGCGTGATGCCATTTGGGCTCACTAATGCACCTGCAACATTCGAGAGACTCATGTGCCATGTCTTCAAGGAGTTCTTGCGAAAGAGCTTAGAAGTATATGTGGATGATTTATGTGCCCGTTCCCAACAGAGAAGATACCACATTCCTCAGCTCAGGCAAATTTTCAACAAGTGTAGAGAATATCGAGTGTGTCTGAACCCAAAGAAGTGTGTGTTCATGGTACGACAAGGTAAAATCTTAGGTCACATTGTTTCTAAAAATGGGATATCTACAGATGAGGATAAAGTAAGAGCCATAGCAGAGTTGCCAAGACCAAAAAATGTTAAAGAGGTACAAGCCTTTATGGGCCATTGTGGATATTACCGTAGGTTTATCCACATGTATGCCATCATAGCTAAACCTCTTTATGGACTGTTGACAAATTTCGAGTGGAACGATGAATGTGAAAAATCCTTCAATGAGCTGAAAAGACATTTGTGCTCAGCACCAATACTAACCACCCCTGATTGGAATAAACCATTCCATGTCCATGTGGATGCATCCAACCATGCAATAGGATGTGTGCTAGCACAACCCACAGGTGAAGGAAATCTAGATTTACCCATTGCTTATGCTAGCAGACAGTTGAACGCAGCTGAATGAAATTATACTACAACGGAAAGAGAAGGTTTAGGCATGGTATATGCTGTGAAGAAGTTTAGACACTATCTACTGGCCAATAAGTTCAAGTTTTTCATGGATCATCAAGCTTTACTATATTTGGTCAATAAACCTTGCAATATAGGCCGCTTAGTAAGATGGTTCCTCTTACTAATGGAATACGACTTTGAAGTTGTTGTCAGGAAAGGTAGGACCCACCTTAGGGTGGACCATCTTTCTCGCATCACTTCAGGAGAGCCACCGCAAGGAGTGTCTGATGAATTACTTGATGCTTATTTGTTCAACTTAGAAGTTGTTCCTAAATGGGCAAATAAGTTAGTACCAGTCCTAACCTTTGGACCTGCAAATAAGAACGTAAAAACAAACAAGGAAGAAATTGTACGATCACAACAATATCGAATCTTGGCAGGAAGCATGTACAAACAAGATACAGAGGGTGTATTAGCTTGTTGTGTCGAGGACGATGAACATAGTAGTTGGTTGCAACAAGCCCATGAAGGAATGCTAGGGAATCACTATTCTAAACAACGAACATTGCAGAATCTAAAATGTTTAGGAGTGTATTGGCCTAGCATGGACAAGGAAATTCATGACTAGATTAAGAATTGCCCCGTATGCAAGCTGAGACCCCTAGTGGATCATTCCACTCTTTATCATGTTTCATTAATTTGTGATTGGAGTGCTCCATTGGTAGAATTCATGAGATCAGGAGCATTACCCAATGAGGCTAGCCTAGCACGAAGAAGAAGCATGGAGCAAGAGGCTCAGGACTATGCCCTAGTAGGAGACAACCTATATCGGAGAGGCAAAGATGGATACTTAAGACTGTGCGTTCATGAATCAGACTATTTGAAAGTCTTAGAAACTGCACATAGTGGTGTTGCACGGGGGCACTTTGGGCCTGATAGAGTAATAAAGACCATTTTATTTTCTGGACTTTGGTGGACCACTCTTCATATGGATGCACATACCTATGTGAAGAAATGTGACACATGCCAACGTACACAATATCCAATTAGAAAGGATGAGATGCCTTTGAGGCCAATGATGGGAGGACGCACATTCTCAAAGTGGGGTATAGACTTTGTTGGTCCCATTAATCCCCCAGCTAGGAACTCCCATGCAGAGTACATTATAGTAGCCATAGATTACCTTACAAAATGGGTGGAAGTAAAAGCCACGACAAAGAATGATGCTCAAACAATGGCTAAGTTCTTATTTGAAAACGTGTTCACTAGATATGGGTTACCAATAGAGTTGGTTAGTGATAGAGGTACGCACTTCTTGAACGAGTTCATTGAAAATCTCCTTCAAGAATTCATGGTGATACACAAGAAGTGTGCCCCTTATCATCCACAAGCCAACGGAAAAGCCGAGAGCACGAATAAGATCCTATGTAATGTGTTGACAAAACTAGTAAATAATAAACACTCTGATTGGGACAAACAGCTTCGTCATGCTGTTTGGGCTTATCGCGTTACCTACAAAATGGTACTCAATGCCACCCCATTTCAAATGGTCTTCGGACAGAATGCAGTGCTACCATTGGACTTCCTAATCCCAGCCCTAAACGTAGCACAAGTGCATGAGTGGAATGGACATGAGTTGTCCTCTAGGATCAAAGTGATCTAGAACGCTTAGGTGAGACGAGGCTACGAGTGGCAACAAGCATCTATGCTGCAAAGAAAAGACAAAAGGCATACTTTGATGCACACATCAAACATAAAGGATTGAAAGAGGGAGATCTGGTGCTAGTTTATACGCTCAAGCAACGAGGATATGGACCCATGAACATTAATAGAATCTCCACTAGTGGTGCAGTTCAATTGGCCACTTTAGAAGGTGATATCTTGCCGAACTATATAAGTGGTTGTCGAGTCAAGTTATATCAAGAACCTCTTACAGAGGAAATGCTAATGAGACTCAAGACTGCTAAGAAGCGAAAAGAAGAGGACTTAAGGGTTAGAGAAGAAGCACAAGCAGAGGCTAGAGAGTGCATCAAAAGAAATAAGTTACGACGATTAGGCCTAGATGTCAACACAAAAGCTCCAAAATATCACATGGACATGTGCCAACAATCGGGCACAACTACTTCTTGAATAATTGATCGACGTCCCTTTGTGACTTTAGAGGTAGGACAAGGAAAGAGTGTAAGGACTGTGAGAGCATTGGTTGACTCAGGTGCAGCAACTAGTGCAGTTAGACTCTCATACTGCCAAGACCTGCAATTGGACATCAAGCCCATAGAAGCCTATCTCATAGGATTGGGAGGTTTGGAAACCCCTTGTTTGGGCGAGGTGGAACTTCCCATTTACCTTCAAGATGTTCCAATGATCTTTTTCTTAACAAAGTGATAATGAAATTCTATATGTTTGGTCCTAGCATGAAAGATAGGATTAGCAGCTAGATGAAGTGAACTCATATTATCTCCAAATATGTAAGGGAGTGTCAAAATCCAACCCTAAATCTGTGTATAGGGTCTTGATCCACATAGCTTTTGTGTTGCAATTGTTAAACCTATGTATTCAGCTTCAGTTGAGGAAAGGGAAATTGTAGGTTGCTTCTTTGAAGACCAAGATATAAGCTTTGTACTTGCAAATGAGAGATATCCTTATGTGCTTCTTCTATCATATTTGGAACCTGCCTAATCTGCATTAGTGAATAGTTTTACATTCAAGTTAGATGTGTAAGGGTAATATAAACGTCCATTTAGTGTTCGTTTCAAGCACTTCAATATCCTGTTTGCTGCATCCATGTGTGGCTTCCTTGGGGTGTGCATGAATTGACTAAGCACACTTACTCCATAGCAAATATCAACCCTAGTTAGTGTAGCATAGTTCAAACTCCCAACTAGGCTTCGATAGCTTGTGATATCTTGAATGAGCTCTCCCTCATGAGCACTTAATTTGTGATTGACCTCCCTGGGGGTACCTGCAACTTTAGCTTCTTGCATTTTGAGCTCATATCTTTGTTATAATTCCTTTTTGTAAGGAACATCCCTTGATATGTATACACTACTTTCAGTCCTAGGAAGTAAGTAAGCAATCCAAGATTACTTATCTTAAACTCCTCCTTCATTTGGGCTTTGATTTTTCCCACCCCATCACCATCATCATCTCCAAGTATTATATCATCTCGATATACATGTAAGTATATCACTTCAAATTTACTTTTCTTAATAAAAAGTGATGGATCTGCTTTGCTTGATTGAAAACCTTTTTCTTGCAAAAAAAGTGAGTAGTCTGTGATTTCAAGCTCTAGGAGCTTGCTTCAATCCATGTAGAGTTTTCCTGAGTTTACACACATACACACATACGTAGGATGTGATTCATCTTCAAATCCAAGAGGTTGTCCCATGTACACCTCCTCAGAGATCCAACCATTCAAAAAATCATTTTTGACATCCATCTGCTAGATGTTCCAATTCTTTGAGGCAGCTACACTCATAAGTGATCTGATTGTAGGCATCTTTGCCATCGGAGACAAAGTCTCTTCATAATCTACGCCTTGGGTTTGATCAAACCCTTTAGACACAAGCCTTGCTTTACACCCGTTTATTAATTCATATGAGTTCTTCTTTACTTTGTAGATCCATATAGATCCAATGACCTTCTTGGATGGCTTCTTGGGAGCCAATTCCCAAGTTTGATTCTCTTGAAGAGCTTCTATGTGTTCTTGCATTGCATCTCTCCATTCTAGTTTCTTCCTTGCTTCTTCAAATGTTGATGGTTCCTCTGAGTTTAAATCGTGAGCAATGTAAATGGAGTGCTTAGTGACTAGAGGAGTGTCAAATTCATACCTTTTTGGCTCCCCTTTTTCTCTAGTGGATCTCCTTATAGTTTGTTGAGAAGATTCTACAACATCTCTCAACTCTTATATCTTTGTCTTAGCTTTTGTGTTCCAAGAATTAATATTTCTTCTTGGTGTTTTCTTATTATCATCAAAATCACTTGAGTCTTCATGTATGTGCTCACTCACCTTTTGCAATGTTGGGAATTCCTCTTCTAGGTCATAAGGAAGCTTAACTTTCTTGCAATAATATTCAAACCAAGAGTTATTCCCATCAAAGACAACATCTCTACTAACAATAAAACCTTTATTGCTTGGATTACCCTTTTTTATTTTATTCATACCCAATAAATGTGCATTTCTCTGCTTTAGGATCCATTTTACCTCTGATTTGAGATGGAATATGTGCATAAGCTATGCAACCAAAGATCCTGCAATGGTCACTGCTAGGTCTTCTTCCATTCCATGCTTCATAGGGTTTCATTCCATCCAATGCTTTTGACGGGACTCTATTGATTAGATAGGTGGCTGTAGATATAGCCTCTACCCACAAGTAATTTGGTGATCTCTTCTCATTGAGCATAGACCTTGGAGCTTCAATTACGGTCCTATTTCTTCTCTCTACCACTCCATTTTACTCTGGAGTGTACCTAGTTGTGATCTCTCTTTTGATCCCTCTTTCTTGGATATAAGCATCAAAATCATGGGAGAAATAGTCTTCCCCTCCATCTGACCTTAGCCTCTTTAGTGTTTTACCTGTTTGATTTTCAACAAGGGAAAGATACTTCTTGAAACATGAGAAGAATTCATCCTTATGCTTCATAAAGTATAGTATGGTCCATGTGCTACAATCATCAATAAAACACACATAGTACCTTGATCCTAAAATTGAGGGCTCCTTGCTAGGTTCCCAAACATCTGTGTGAACTAGCTCCAAAAAGTCTCCATGAATGTATCCTTTCTTCCTGAATGGTTGTCTATGTGATTTCCCAAGCTGACAAGCACTACATTTACATATCATGTATTGATTGGAAATATTTTGTAGGCCAAGCACACTTTGCTCCCTGTACATTTGCTTCAAGTTCGTTTCTCCTATATGAGCCAATCTCTTGCGCCACATTTCAAATTCTGATAACGTGTGACTACCATAATTGAACATAGCTATATTTCTAGTGTCTTGGAGCTCAAGTTTAAAGAGTCTACTTGTCTTTTCTCCTTTTTCTATTATCTTGAATCCTTGTTGTGGATCTTCAACAAAGGCTCCATTCCATGTGAACCTTACATGCAATCCTTTCTCTACAATCTGCCCAACACTTATGAGATTTTTTGTTATGGTAGGTGCATATAATTTCTTGCTTAGTAGGTTCATGTTTCCATCTGGAGTCTTCACATTTCAAATCTTTTCCTCTGAGTGCATAGTGTCATGTCCTATTTGAACCTCATGTCTATTCCTTGGATCCTCCAAGTCTGAGAGTAGATCTACATTCCCTGCTTCATGATTAACAACTAGAATCTATATAAAATACATTCTCATGTGTTTTACCTTCCTTCATATTCATGTTCATTAAGAGAAGTGAATCCTCTTGAGTTTTCTCTTCAGTGTAATTGTTGTAATTTCTCCTTCCTCTATATCCTCCTTGATGATTTGTATTTTTGAAGTTGTTGTTGTTGTAGCTATTGAAGTTATTTGATATGCCTCTTGCACTTCCATAGACTCCTCTATTGAAGCCTCTTCCTCTTTGGTTTCTAGGGTTCTTGAAACAATTCTTAGTTGCATGACTAGTTAAGCCACATATGGCACATGGAGAGGAGCTTTGAAATCTTCCCCTCCCTTGTCTATCTCCTTTGCCTCTTTGTCTTGAACACTTTTTCCACTACTTCTAACATTAAGCAATAGAAGCAATCCATTGCAATAGAAGCAATCCATTGCAATAGAAGCAATCCATTGCAATAGAAGCAACACATTACATGGTTCCTTATTTTTAAGCAAAAGAAGCACAAATTACATGATTCCTTATTTGCGAGCAAGGGAAAAGAATAGTATATTCTACTTTGCAACAAACCATCATGAAAACGTATGTGTGAGTGATTCAAGGTTCAAGGCATCAGGAGAAACAAACACAAATTCTATTATCAAGATCAATGGTATAGTTTGGCATCATAAACATCTAGGAAGTGTTCCGTCTTGTTCTCTTCTCAAATAATTTGCATGACATGTGCATGTTTTATTGGTGAGATTACGGATTTAAGAAAGAGACTCTACCATCACAATGTTAGCATCCCTCTTCTTAATTTTAAAGACAAGTTTCTTAGATTTTACTTGCACAAAAATTCTTACTATGATGATCCAAAGAGACACACTTGAAACAAAGAGAGTATCACCTCAAACATGGTCGATAGTTTGTCAACTTGGGGCATCAAAATTTTATCTTTCCTCTTCAAATTATTGAGGGCCCTATAATCAACTCAAAGTCACATTGAAGCATCCTTATTATTTAGCAAAAGAATGGGAACTATCCAAGGGGATTGGCTAGTCTTGATGAATTCCTTTCTTAGATATTCTTGGATTTGCTTCTAAACCTCTGCCTATTGAGGAAAGCGGACTTTTTACGACTTTCTGCATGTTAAACTTTTGTATTGTAATAATTTTTTGTATTATAGTAAATAACTATATTGTAGTAAATAATTGCTTTGTAGTCATCAGCATAAATAAGGTACTCAATTGCCTTGCCTTTACAAATTTATTTACCTTAATTATAGAGTACACTATATTTAGGAGATATCCAAACATTGCTGCATCAAAAAGAAGAGGAGATATGACATGAAAGACTTGAGATGATGGGTAGCACACTTCGACATTTCATATTTCCATTGCAGTACAAGACTAAAGTATACATATTTGTGATGTGTGCTTCTTCTTCATCTTGCCTTTTTTACTTAGAATGAAATGGTTTCATTCTAAAACGATTTACATGCTTAAGAAAAAACCATCTTTCCATGTCACATAGAGCATAAGTAGAGGGACCTATTTTCTGAAAAATTTGATGAGGACCAATAAATTATAGTTTCAACTTGCCCTAACTTTGCCTCAAGTTAGAACTATAAAGAAAGACCCAATTATTAAAGCAATCTTTCCTTTTTAGGTGGATTTTGACCCATGTCATGTTGTATTGCAATCCTAAAATTGGGTATTAGGAATTCCATGCGCAAAAAATGTCCCTACACCATAAACCACCTTAAAAACGTACATTCATCTGGCTATTTTAAAAGGATCTCTAAAGGCCCATAATGAAGAACTTAAATTTTTTTGAATCTACTCTATGATCCACTACCAATCTTTGTAAAATTCTAATCAAGATTTTTTTAGTAGATTCAACTTCTCCATTGGCTCAAAGAAAGTTAATAGTAGAATTTTCATGTAGTATTTGGAGCACTGTGGGAAGCTCTTGAATGAATGCATTGATAAAATGGATGCCTTGGTAAAAAACTAACTCCATAAGACACCAAAACGTGGTCATAATGTTGCTATAAAGAAACCTAGAAACACTAGTATCTTCTTTATCTTCTAATGGTAAAACTTTCAGCCATTTAGTTGAGTAGTTTGTGGCTAGCAAAATATATTTAATGCCTGATTATTTTGAAAGAAGTTGTATTGGCCCCATAAAATCACGGCCCACTTGATGAGAGACCCCAAAGGTAAAAATTTCTACAATGGCATTTTATCCATGTTTCCTCGCTTTCCATCTCCTCTTTGAGAATGAAATAATTTCTTACAAAAGTACATGTATGAGAAAATAAAGGAGACAACCACAATCTTGCTTGTAAAAGTTTTTTTTTAAATTTCTCCAAAATGTTTATCACTATTTGGTCCCTCCTGTGCTTCCAAAACTTCTATCGTTTGCTCATGATGTAGTAAACATGTGCTCAAAACTTGATTAATACCATCTTTGTGCAACACCCTTGCAACAAATGCTCTTTTGTAATGCCAACTTCTTTCTCTCATCTTCTTTATCATTGTTTGGAGGTACCCCTATATACAAGTACTCTAAAATATGTTCATACCAAGACCCCTCATCATTTGCAAGTTTAGAAAAAAGATCGTCTTCCTCCTTCAATAATGTTTCACCTCTTTCCGATTTGTGCAAATGATCTTCTATAGCTTGTTCACTACTTGACGTATGAATTATTATAGTCAAACTCTTGCATAAGAAGTAACCATCTTACAAGATTCCCTGTAAGTTAGGGTTTCTTGAACAAAAAAAATAATGTCTAATGGTCTACATATATGTACACTTTATTGTGCAGAAAATAGTGCATAAACCTCTACAATCTAATAATGATTCCTTAGCGGTCCCACTCAATGATAATATAATTCCTTTATACAATATTTAACACACTTCTTGCATAATAAATAGGCTTAAGCTACTTCCTTTGAATTCCCTACATCAACAAAACCTCCATTGCTATGTGTAAAATGAATAAATACATGAAAATGAAATTTCAAATTAGAGGGTACAAGAATTGGTATTATGAAAAACATTTTCTTCAAGAAGTGGAAAGATTTATACTCTTCTTCCCCCCACACAAACTCCACATTTTGTCTTAGTGATTTCAGCAAAGTACCGCAAAAATGTGTGAAATATTTCCAAAGGAAAATATTCCACTTAAATCTCACTATTTGTTATATAGTCCTAGGAGGTACCATATTACAAATGTTCTGTATTTTCCTAGGATCTATAGCTATTCATGTGCTTGCTAACTATGTACCCTAGAAATAATCTTTGGTTAACTCCAAAAGCCCATCTAGTGGGATTCAAAGATATTTTAAACTCCCTAAAACTTTTCAAACCAAATTCCAAATCATGTAAAGGGTCTTTTTTCCTACCTACTACACTAAAATCATCTAAGGAAACTTTCATAATCATAGTGAAATATGGGTCAAACAACTACATTGCCCATTCGTGATAAGTAGGCAACACATTCGTGAGGCTAGAAAGCATAACCATATATGCATATACTCCCCATTTAGTACTAAATGCATTTTTTCTCCCTATCCTCTTATGGAATTCTAATCTAATTCCCCCACTAAAACCATCTCACAAGCTATAAATTTCAGCTCTTGCTATTGAATCCAACAATGTGTCACAATAAGATGGTTGACATGGATCAATTTTTGTGACCACAATTAAGTTCTTGTAATCCACACAAATCCTCATTTTTCCATTCTTCTAAGGGACTTCTACAATAGGAGATAGATAGGTAGCATTCTCAATGGGATATATAGATCCAACTTAAAGTATTTTATCCAACGCTTCTTTCACCTTTTGCACATAATTAGGGTTCATCGTGTACCTTTGTTGCTTCATTAATACTACATACTTTTTTAGTTAGTCCTATGTTGACGTAATGCAAAATATACCATAGCATCAATGTAGGGACTGGGTTGATCAATCATTCGGCATGATTTCTTCCTATTTTTTCTCTTCTTCTTAACTATATCTTCCAAGCTTTTGTACTCGAATGTATGTCTTCTAGAACATTGAAAGGTACTAGAAAAAAAATGTTCACTAGTCGGTTGCTTGAAGACATTGAGCTGCATATAATTGAGTTGAGTAGCTAGAAACCTTTGAAGATATTTTAGTTCCATGGACCTGACCATACACTACTTCCTAAACAAAGCTTACTGACTATAAGCAAGTGCACTGACCCAATTTCTTTATTCTATATTAGTGGTAGTTAGCATCTATGTTCGAGATAGCTGCTTGATGGTTTCTTGCAAGGAATCTGTGAATACTAATGCAAAATATACATGTGCCACATCCTCACATACAATGATTCACTCTTGTGCATAGATTTATAAAAATTGCATTTCATGAAAGGCCATGTAATGTGGCCCTAGTTTGATGCATACTTGAAGGAATGGTTTAGAGATAGGGTTGTGCATTTAGACACAAGGTTATCACACAAAGAGGTTCTTGATTGACAAAATCCAAATTCCTTGTTTCATATAAGATAAACTTGAAGCATTAGGTCGCAAGTATTAGTTTTGAATATATAAAAGAAATAACATTTATTTACATGTATACAATATATTAACTCTTTATAATCATATCCGTACATTTCAATAGTGTGAGGTGCAAAGTTATCATGATAGTAAAAAAAAAGTAATAATTTTAAATGTTGTGTATGCTCTTTCATAATGATTGAAGAGTTGAATAAGAGACGTGGGGAGGGAACGGAACATGTCCTTGAGGCCGACCTAGTTTTCCTTGTTGCCTTCCTTGGTGGCATTTTCTACTTTGGGATCCACTTTTGTATGGGCCTAGACTCGTTTTTACTTGGTTTCTTATTTTGGTCCCTTTGCATCTTCTTTTCAATGTCTAAGTCAGGGTTTGGAACTACCACTATGTAGATTTGGGCAAATGGCTTTCTCGCAAATCTTCACCCTATACTCCTCTCTCATTGTTTTTCTATCATCTATGATAGATTTTGTCAAGATGTGTAGTAAAAATTTATCTTGAAGTAAAGATTTAGGAATCCATACTTGATTATATTGATAATACGAGGCACTAACAGTCTAGGTACCCAAATACATCTTGTGGATCTTTTTATGGGGACTTTTTACATGGAACTTGCTTTTTATGTGAGTCTTGTTTTTTCCTTGGGCGCCCAGATTTGTGATTGTGATTGTATGTGTAGCCACAAGAGACTTAGGTGCCCAATATTTCCTACCCAATTCATATTTTTGTTTTCTCATATTTATTTTTTTCTTCTTGATGTTTTCATTTGGTTGTAACTTGATTATCAAGTGGCATTTTAGGTATGTCGACAATTTGAGAGATGGTCTCAATAGTATTTGGAATATCATGGGGCAACAAGCCATTAAGTGGAGAAGAAGTGAAAATAAGTACAAGGATATATTTTCCTTGTCACTTCAATATCATTTTCCTATTTTCTTGACTGAGATCTAACTTGCCAAATGGCCACTCTTATCCCAAGCTGACTTGTTCAATTAGATCATCATCTTCACAAACAAAAAGTTCATAGATAGTTTGGCCTTGAAGAAATGCATGAGAAGTGTAACTTCTTCAATGCACGGGATTGAAATAGCCCCTAAGCCTATCAAGTAGGCTTCCATTGGTTCCAATGTAACCTTCAAATTCTATATAAGAGATAGTCTGATCACATCAGTTGTGGCACTTGTATCAATTTGAAATTTTATCATATGTTTAGGGGAGTGCTCTAATTGAGCAACTATTTGGGGTCTTCTATCTTTGACTGGTTTCGCACTTGAATGTACTTGACACATAGACATGGAAAGGGCTTGTGGTTGCATGAATGACTCCATTGGTATTTAATTATGCACATTAGAGTGAATATATTGATCAACATGCTTTAACAATAGTCTTTTGTTGCATATACAATCCAAGGCTTCTTGTTGAGTTTTTTCTTTGATCCACTATTGTTCTTCTCATCTATTGATGGCCACTTGCAATCATCTTAAAAGGTTTGAAGTGAGGGGTTTTTGGTAGAGTTTGCCTCTACAACCATTGATATAATTGTGAAAATTATCTCTTCAAGTGTGGCTAATTTCATGGCACAACTAGGTGAGATACAATGTATCACGTAGGATCCATGGACTCTTTTCCGCATTTTATTAGTGTGTCTTTGGTGTGCAAAAAAGTACTAGACCAACTTCATGAAGCTTCTTATCTATTGATGTGGGCATCAAAATAAGCCTTTTGTTGTTGGTTTTGGGCATAGATGCCCATTGTAGCCCAGAGGTGAGTCTCTTGTAGAGCATCAAGTTCATCTACCAAAGCAAATAACTCATTACAAATCCATTCATATTATCTAGCCAATTTGAGAATCCATTCATATCCTCTAGCCAATTTAAAAGGACTAGATCCTAACAAAATTTGTATCTTTGGGCCCACATTGCATGGTGCAATCACATATCCCAATTTGATGTTCCAAAATTTACTAAGTTTTCAATATTGTGCAAATCACTTTATTGGAAATCTCAATTTGACCATTTCCTAGTGGTTGGTATGGATATGAAATTTTATGAACAACCAAAAATTCTTTTAGGTATGCCTCTATGACTTCATTGAAAAAGTAAGTACCAAGATCACTATTTACCTCAATAAGGAGATTAGATTGTGTAAAAATTTGCTCAAATAATTTTTTTTAGTGGTTTGAGCACCAGCTTTTGTTGTAGCTCTTGCCTCTAATAGAATTGATCACTACTATTATTTACCCAACATGGGATCCTTTGGAAGGTGGGCTGATGGGACCAATGAAGTCGATCCCCCATTTTGCAAATGTGCATCATCTCATGATTGTCCTTAAAGGCACTTGATCTCTCTTAAATGGATATTTTGCTCTTTGGCAAGTATCACATCTAGACATGAATGCTTGAGAATCCATGCATAAGGTGAGCCACCATAGACCACCAAAATAGAATCATTTGTACTATTTTCTCTACAAAAAATGTCTTACCTAAGTGTGCGGCTTCCAAAAGTGGAAATTAATCATCTTCATGTACATAGAGGTGTAGAAAATTATCCTTGCCGCACTTGTAAAGTATGTTTCCAATAAGAGCATAATTCTATCTCTTTTCATGTAGGTCTCTTTATTTTTGTATGTTCATATGAGCAAGATAAGAGTTAGATCTCAAATAGTCTACTATGTTTTTGCTTCATGATGGGAATGCAAAATTATAATATAGAGTAGCATGTTCATTTGTGGGAATCAGTTGGAAAGTTAAACAAACACTAGCATAGTCATGCACTATTTGTTTCAAGTGTGACCAATAAATTGCATTTCTTTGCATTTCCTACAAGGTGCTTGATTTAGGGACATACCTACCAAAAGTATCATATGAACCTCAACTACTAGTGTTATTTGCTCATCTTCTCGCATGGAATAAAAACTGAGACCCCATTCACATCTCTATGGTATAAGCAATTAGAGTTGATGTGCAAGATTCTCACATCTACTGCTTGTTACTTGGTGAACAACACAAAAGGGTGGAGTGGACGATAAGATAGGATAGGAAGAATTGGTTTACCCCATTTTGGTACTATAACTACATTAAATAAGTAGAAATGTGGCAAGTCATCATTTATTGCCTCTTGAGGGTCAACACTTTTAATCCTTGATAGGTGATTAGCTCTAACATGTACACTTTCCTTTTTAACTACCACCACAAAATCATATTGCATCAGTTAAAGGAACCATCTTATCAATGTGCCAATAGCACAAGGCCTATTGACAAGCTATAGTAAATCTTGGTGGTCTACAAAGATCTTGAACTTGTGTGCTAGTAACTAGTGTCTAAATGTCTTTACCATGTATAGCATTCCAAGGTCCTCTCCCTTGGTATTAGTATAATTTACTTCAAATCAGATGAGTTGTCTACTTGCATATGTGTTGCAGAGCTAAGAAAAGAAAAAGGCAGAGAAAAAGATGGGCCCTAAAATTTTTCCGAATTGGACACTTTATTTTTGTATCATAGCCATTTTGTAACATATTTTCCGATGTAAATGCACTAGAGGAGTCCTCTAGATGCATACCCATGGAGATTAGTAGCTTACCCATGTAAATTAGTAGGAAACTAGCCTTTCACTGAATAAAGTGCCGGTCTCTTGTGTGAAAGGACCATTTTTAGGGCACATGTATATAAGTCAATTTGTGACTCTTTGTAAAGACTTTTGGCCATTGTGAGAATCAAGAGCACAGAATTTCGAATTTGTGTCTTCTTTGTGAGCTAGTGTGCATGTGTGATGCTTGAAAAGAGCGTTTGGGAGTGTTCTCTATCCATGAAAGTGCTGGTTTGTTGTTGTTAAGGTGTGTGTGAAGTGCAGGAAGTGTTGAAGTGTAGGAAGGTCATTCTCGGGACTCAGTATTTTGCTCATAACTTGAAGCAGAAGTGTTAGACTGCCATTGGATGCATCTTCTCGAGAGCTTCGAAACAAACTCGCTATTCGCTATATTCGGAGTTCGAAGTTGAGAGAAAAGCTCAATTTATTGTTGGCTGCTACTCCAAAAATCGTGACATCTCAACATATCCTTGAATCTTGTTTGAAATAAACTTAGACTTATTTACACTCTTTGGGAAGCTCATTTGCATTGATCATCAATTGAATACATGTCTTCATACACTCTGCTAGGTTTTGATACTCCTCGGATTGATAAATAAAGCATGAATCATGCACTTGAGGGGGATCGAGGTATAGTCTCTTTCTCCACAAGTCCCTAAGTTGGTACTTAGGTACACGCGTTTTTGGTGCCGTTTCCGGGGAAGTTGAATCAAACCGAGGCATTCGTGTGATGGTAAGTAGCTCTTAGCATTGAAGTGAGTTGAGGACTTGATGAATTTCTCTTCTTTGGTAAGTCACACTCATCCCCACTTACTACTTCTCGCTCTCGGAGTGTGTGTAGTGAGTTGATTGAATACATGTCTTCATACACTCGGCTAGGTTTTGATACTCCTCGGATTGATAAATAAAGCATGAATCCCCACTATATGCACTTGACGGGGATCGAGGTATAGTCTCTTTCTCCACAAGTCCCTAAGTTGGTACTTAGGTACACGCGTTTTTGGTGCCGTTTCTGGGGAAGTTGAATCAAACCGAGGCATTCGTGTGATGGTAAGTAGCTCTTAGCATTGAAGTGAGTTGAGGACTTGATGAATTTCTCTTCTTTGGTAAGTCACACTCATCCCCACTTACTACTTCTCGCTCTCGGAGTGTGTGTAGTGAGTTGATAGTCTAGGGAAGGGAGTGGAGTGAGTAGAGTAGGAAGGAGGAAATAGGCAAGTAGGTTAGGCAAATAGAGTAGATGTTAAGCTAGTTCTTTTAGCCTTTTTTGAGTCAAATATTGTCAAAAAGTATAAAAATAAAAAAAAAATCAAACTTTTCCATTCATTCTTGCACCTGCAAGTATCGAGAGAGAGCTAGAAGTCGAATATCGCATTTGGAGATCACGGAGATTGGGACCGCGCAGAGCAAGTGGGAGTGATAGAAGAGCTGAAAAATAGCTGCCAAGGTGAGCACATCAATCTTTTACTCATCACATCCAATTAAATCAAGCATTTCAGTAAAATGACCTACGGCAAGTATCGTGAAGGTCATGTCGGGGTAAAGAAAGTTCATTTTTGTGATATAGACTGAGGAAAGAGGGTAGATGAACTCTAGGAACATTTTTATGCAACTAAAAT
This sequence comes from Ceratopteris richardii, assembly GCA_020310875.1. Taxonomy (NCBI): domain Eukaryota; kingdom Viridiplantae; phylum Streptophyta; class Polypodiopsida; order Polypodiales; family Pteridaceae; genus Ceratopteris; species Ceratopteris richardii. The sequence goes on from CM035414.1 coordinate 8,740,500, forward strand.
CCAAAAAGACTAGCTAAAAATTGAAAGAAATGTCAAGTATCGTGTTCTGCTGCAGTTGAGATATCACGATACTTGGATATCGTGAACTTCTGTGGTCGACTATCGCGATACTTGCAGTGGTCACATATCGAGTATCACTGAGAAATCCTCACGATACTAGTCAGATATTGTGTATCGTGTATCGAGAACTTCTGATCGCGATACCTATCATGTATCATGAAATTCAGGTCGCGATACCTGTGGCATATCGTGTATCGTGGAGGTAGCTTTTCGCGATACCTGGTGAATATCGAGTATCGTCGGGAAATTTCTTGCGATACTTGTGAAGTATCCAGTATCATGGGATACGGAAAACGATATTGGACTAGTATCGACTATCGTGGAAATTCTCTTAGTCGGATATCGTATATCGTGTATCGTGGATTTCTGACCGCGATACTTGTGGTGTATCGTGCATCGTGAAGATTGCCTTTTGCGATACTGGTGGAAGATCGAGTATCGTGAAGTTACAAGTTTCCAGTATCGTTGATTGGTTCACGATATTGGGAAAGTATCGTGTATCGTGTATCGTGTTCTGTCTAGTTGGTCGAGTATCATGTATCGTATTGCTTAAGTATCGAGTATCATGGAATTTTTCCAGTCAGCCAAATATCAAGTATCGTGGAATTCTTTTGGGTCAAGTATCGTGTATCGTGGATTCATTGTAAGTCTTAAGTCAACCAAATATTCTCTAGAACTCAGACCCTCAGTAAAGAACTCTAGGAGTTGGAGGTTGGCTAAATTAGACTAGAATTATTCAATTGAATGAACCTAAGATCTGGAAGAACCCTAGGGAGTTGAAGAAGTGTGATTTCTTCTGTAGGAAGTGTAGCCGAACCAAGTAGTCGCTCACATTATTCTGAAACCTCGAGTGAGTCTGAGGAAGAAATTCCCATGGCTTCAAAGGATATGCAAAATTCTGTACCAATAATTGGCATGATGTCAATTATTGAGGGTGAATATCGGACATCGCTAGAATATGTGAAAACCAACAAACATGGGATACCTATCTACCTAGATGGGTTAAACCGATCAGTGGCAAGACTAAAGAAAGCTACAGATGCTTACATAGTACCTAGGCCAATAGTTAAATATGTAGGAGGGTTCTATATGGACAAAAGAGATATTCAGTATGTAGTTACGGAACACCCTAAAAGCATCAACGAACAAGGGGAAGAAGGAAATGCCCACAACCCTAATGAAGAGGGACATGAAGAGCTAACCACTGCTAGAGGGAGATCCACGGTCATCAGAGTTTGGAGAGGAGACCTAGTTCCCCAAGATGATTCCCTAATGGATGTCTATTTGATCAATGGGATGGAACATCTTCTCAGAGCCCACTCTTTGTTATGGGAGGTGGCCAATAACCCAGTCACCATCTATGAGTTACAAGATCCTGAACTCCCCACCATTATCACGTATTTGGACAAAAACCAGAGGAGGTACTGGCCTCTAATGGAGTTAGAAAGAGCAAGGTTGAAATATCAGAACATTCAAGTGTTCCCTCCTAGGGATCAAGCTACTACTTCTCAGAACCCCCAAGGAACTTATCAAGATGATTCATATCAGCATTCGGGACAGACACAACAAATGCATATACGGGTCAGACCACATGTGTAGTTTGCAATACCGGGCAATAATCCTAACTATCGGCCTCAACCACCAGTTGAACCAAGGAATAGAATTCCTACCCCAGATAGACCACCTGTAGTAAGAGGACCTGGTATATCGATAGGAAGACCAATCTTCCCTATAATGCCTAGAGCACCTGAACCAAGAAGACGATTAAGACCAATCCAAGTTGCCAAATGCATGAGAAACCACTATGATGGCTCCGGTGAACCTTACAACCACATAGCCGAATTCAAGCAAGTAATCAGAGTCGAACAAGTGAAAGATTTCTTGATCCAATATGAATCTTTTAGGCTAACCCTTACAGACATGGCATTAGCATGGTTCCAACCATTAGACCCTAATAATTTTCAAGAAATGGAACAAGTCTATCAAGAGTTAATTGAAGAATTCACCAAATCTGGGATTAAAACCAACTCTTCCTCATTGATCCATAGTTTTAAGCAAGCTCCTACCGAATCAGTGAGATTGGCAGCAAAACGATTTAACCAGTATGTGGATAGATGCCCTGTTGAAGAGAGACCCACTCAAAACAAAATGGTGTCATTGTTTTTGGAAGGATTAGTAAATGGATCATTAAGATCTCTAGTATATGTGAAAAGAGTTCAAACTTGGCAAGAATGTATGAAAGAGTGTATTGACCTAGAGGACAATCTAGCAGAAGACTTGAAAATACTTCAAGGTAGTGTGAAAAGTGAAGATTCCGCCAGTAGCACATCAAACTCTAAGAACAATGTAGAGGAAATAGCTGACTTAGTAGCAAAGAAATTGAATGTTCAAGGGCAGAGGAACTACCCCAACAACCCAATGAGAGTACCCATGCTTAGAAGATGTGTGCATTGTGGAAGTGATCATCCTTCTCATTTGTGCACTAGGGGAGTAGTCCCACCACCTGCTTATGCTTACAATAAACCACCCGTCCTGGGCCCTCTACAATATTGTAGCATAGAGCAAAAATACACAAATCATAGCACAGAAAACTATCCTTACAATCGGCAATCAAGACCAGTAAAACCTCTCATGAGATCTTATGGATACCATCCGAGAGATCAAGGAGTTGAAGCCTTTAGATATCCCACATATCAACAGCAGGCACTAGAACCACGACCTTATGCTTATCAAGGTTACGCTCAACCACAACCGGTGTTAGGACAACAACCGCCTCACCCTCAGAATGTTGTCCCAGTGAAAATAGCTCAACCTGAAGAAAACCCAGAGAGAGCAATAGTCCCAGCCACGCCTTTGGCAAGTAATGAATCATATGACCCATCCTATGACCATGTTTAAGGGAAGTATTCCGCTTATGAGAGCTCTATAATTAAGTATGGCCAATCTTATGAGCCATACGCATATGGAATGGAAGGACTAGATAGTTCTTACGGACATGAGCAGGATTATGTGTCATTGTTGTACACAGCTCCCAGAGCACCCCTACCCGTCTGACCAATGAATAGACTACCTGCACCTAGAGGACCCTGTTATAGATGCGGAGGCGATCATTTTATCAGAGAATGTACATTACCAAACCCACCACCACCACAGCGAGTCTAGGAAGGATACTATAGTGATTGTGGTAAAGAACACCTTTTCAGAGACTACCCCAAGAACCCAAACAAAGTTAAGTCGAACGTGTAGATCAATGTGATAGAAGTGATAGAGTCGTCAAGGAGTGACAAGGAGTACACCGTGCCATTGAAAGAAATAACAAGAGCTAAAGCTAGAGAGACCCGAGAAAAAACTAGAGAGAATGATCAAGGCGACAGAGAAGTGAATATGCCTACACCCCAAGTAGTTGAAGACTAGGAAGAGCTTGGGAAAAGTATGACAAGTAAATGAACACAAAGATGGAAGAATCGTAGAGACAGGATAAAGGAAAAGAAACTACAACAAAAGAAGGAGAATGAAAAGAACGAACAAGATCAAGAAGAAAAACAGAAACCTGAAGGAGAATATCAGAAAGCAATAGAAAAGAAGAGGTAGGACCAGTTTTAGCAGACCCCATGCTAGAAGAGTTACCCATGTGGATTCAGGCATACCAGGCACAAATAAGAGCAGGACCAACCATTGAACAACATGAAAAGAATATCCTAGAGGCGACCTAGAGAAAGAAAGGTTGGAGATATGCAGGAAATTCATTGAAGTAGCTCAACAAACCCTAGAAAAACGTGTTCTTCAACTACCCAATTCACGAATTCCTGAAAAAGAATTCCAAGAGTGTGTCATCCCTAATGATCCCGAGAAAGGAACAGAAGGTGAGACACATGATGGAAATTACTGCGAGGATAAAAGAGAAGGATCCGTTGTCCCCGAAGTAGACGGGGAACGGCCTAAAGACGTGTGGGCAAGAGTCTAAGAAGATAGATGGAAGAAAGTGGAAGGAATTGAACCACCCTTTAAGGAGCTAGAAGCAAAAGGTGAATTGGAAGACTCAATACCTGAGCTGAATTCAGAAGGATTATTACAATTTGACAAGAGCAACAAGGAGGATGACAGTGTGAAGGCTTTGCCAAATTACACAGGGGAATACGAACATAATTCGGAATTATACTGTAGTCCCTCAATAAGAAAAATAGAGTAGAACCCATCAATCCAAACATCGGACATCATACAACATCTTAGAAAGGTAAAAATCCCTTGTACTTTGACATTGGAAGAACTTTTGAAGATAAAAACACATTTGAAGGAGAATCTAACCAGTCAATTGGAGACCAAGTCAGAAGAGAAGGAGATGCTTGATGAAGTGACCACATTCAAAATCCCAGTCGATAAGGTTGGAGATTTTAGTGTGGGAGATGAAGGAAACACATGCGTTCCAATTACTTATAGGGGTTACACCACTAAAGCTATCTTAGATTCTGGAGCTGGAGTAGGAATCATGACTAAAGAAATATGGGAGAAATGGGGAAAACCAGCTTTAAGACCAACACGCATGAAAATACAAATGGCAGACGGACACACTGAACGACCCTTGGGATTATTGGAAAGAGTAACTTTTACCACCTACGGAGTTGAATTCGAGCTCACCTTAGCAATCTGGCAATTTGAAAGGGCTAGAAATTATGAGATGATACTTGGAAGACCCTTCATGAGATAGCTGAAGGTAGTGCAAGATTGGGGAAAAGATGCGGTATACTTATAGCACGAAGGAACCACGACCAGAATAAATCTCCACACATACACATATCAAGATGTTCCCCCTTGCAATGGAATCCGATTCATAAGGAGGAGGACAAGCAGTTGATTCATAGTATAGGTTCAAGTAGCCAAATGTGGATGAACAAAGACACTCATCTATGGATATGCCAGACCGTGAAAAAGGAAGAGGAAAGAAAGAAAGGATGGCAGCATAGGCAAAGAGTCGCTAGGTCTCTACAAGATCTAGCTTACATGCCTCAAATATTCCTAGATGAAGAATTCGAACCTCATGGTTGGATGGAGATTTTAGCCAGGCTCGATGTGTGTGTAAACGAAGAAGTGATAACCATGAATGAATGCATTGACGAGGAAGGACATGATGTGAGCCTATATGTGGTGGTTCTTCAAGAGGCTGAAGAAGGAGAAGTCATTGAAAAAGAATGGAAGGAGGATTATGAGAGAATTGAAATGGAGTAGGAACAAATTGAGTCAGGAAGTGACAATCAAAGAATAAGTGTCATAACTAGTGAATTAAATCAAGAAATGACACAGAAAGAAGAGCTTGGATTAGATAAAGAAAAAGATGACGGAGAACACAAGCCTCAAGATCAATTCGAAGTGCCTGCTCACTTCAAAAAATATGAAGTGGAAGAGAGGAAGATTGCTATCCAAATGCCAAAATGGGAAGCACAACTAGGAACAGCATATGACAACAAAGAACAGACCATGAAAATAGTAGTAACCTTGGAGGAAGGAGAAGAGCGATGTACCTTTATAGGACAAGATGTCTCAATGGAGGAAGAACAAGAGTTAATACAACTCATAAGAGAATATAGGAATGTCTTTGCATGGACATATAATGATTTGAAAGGAGTAGATCCTTCTATTTGTGCCCATAGAATCCCTATGACATCTGAAGCCAAACCTTCCAAACAAAGACCATACACATATAACAATGTTTACTCAGCAAAAATCAAGGAAGAGATTGATAAGTTGTTAGATGCTAGGTTCATTTATGAGATTGAACACACGAAATGGGTGTCACCTTTGGTGGTCGTACCAAAAAAGAATGGCAAGTTAAGGTTATGCATTAATTTGAAAAAAGTAAATGCTGCCACCATAAGAGATAGTTACCCGTTACCCATCACTGATCATCTTTTGGAAAGAGTGGCAGGAAAGGAAGTTTATATTTTTCTAGACGGCTTTTTAGGGTATAATCAGGTAGCGATTGGTCCTGAGGACCGACATAAAATAGCCTTTGCAACTGAATGGGGAGTATATGCCTTTAGGGTTATGCCTTTTGGTCTAACCAATGCCCCAGCCACTTTCCAAAGATTGATGTGCCATGTATTCAAGGAGTTCTTGAGAAAGAGCATGGAAGTATACGTGGATGATTTATGCACTTATTCAACTATAGGATCAGAACATATCCCTGAACTAGGAAAGATTTTTGCCAAATGTCAACAATATAGAGTATGCCTCAATCTAGAAAAGTGCGTCTTCATGGTTCGACAAGGAAAGACATTACGACACATTGTCTCTAAAAATGGAATTTCCACAATGGAAGACAAAATCAAAGTGATTCTGGATTTGCCGACGCCGAAGACTGCTAAAGAAGTGGAAGCATTTATGGGACACTGCGGATCTTACCGTAGATTTATACACATGTATTCCATAATTGCTAGACCTCTTTATGCATTATTGTCTCAGTTTAATTGGACAGAGGAATGTGAAAAGGCCTTTAATGAATTAAAGAGTCGATTAAGCTCAGCACCAATCCTTCGAGTACCTAATTGGAACAAAGCATTTCACGTAGATGCTTCCAAGTTTGCCATTGGTTGCATCTTAGCTCAAGCCGCGGATACGGAGAAGTTAGACCACCTTATAGCCTATGCCAATAGACAATTGAATCAAGCGGAGTGCAATTATACCATGACTGAGAGAGAGGGTTTAGGGATGGTATACGCAGTGAAGAAGTTTCCACACTGCCTTTTGGCAAACAAATTCAAATTCTTCATTGATCATCAAGCTCTACTGTACTTAGTCAATAAGCCTTGTAATACGGGATGATTAGTACGATGGTTTCTATTGTTGATGGAATTTGATTTTGAAGTAGTAGTCCAGAAAGGGAATATGCACATTAGAGCAGATCACTTATCGTGAATGACACATGGAGAACCCCCCACAAGAGTACCAGATGATCTGCCAGACACTTATCTTTTTAATCTCGAAGTATGTCCCCAATGGCAGAGAATTTGATCCCTATCCTTACATATGGACCTAAACATGGGATCACACCAAACAGAAACCAAGATCTATGGAAGACTAAAAACCTCCATATCATTGCTAGAAGTTTATATCACCAAGACTCAAGTGGATTACTCATGAGATGCGTGAAAGAAGAGGAACAAAGAAATGTGGCTTCAAAAAGCACATGTAAATCAATGGAAAACTCATTTAAATGTGAACGAAACATGGCAAACACTGAAGAGATTAGGCATATATTGGCCAACCATGCAGAGGGATACACATAACTATGTATCAGCCTACCCAACTTGTCAAGAACAAAATCCGGAAGAAAACTCTACTCTATGCTACTCCATAGTAGCACCAAGACGGAGCATGCCTCTGGTGAAATTCTTGAAGACTCAAGAGTACCCAGAAGGAGCTACTCTAGCAAGGAAACGTGCACTCACAGAACAAAGCAAGGACTGTGTTCTTATAGGAAAACAACTCTTCAAGCGATGAAGAGACAATCATTTACTAATGTGCATTCATGAAGACGAGTATCTTGCTATTTTAGAGATGGCACACATAGGAGCTGCAGGAGGACATTTTTCTACAGATAAAAATGCAAAAATGATTCTCTTTGCAAGAATGTGGTGGCCAACTCTACATCAAAATGCAACCACATATGTTCAACGATGTGGTACCTGCCAATGAACAAAATATCCAATTAGAAGAGATGAAATGTTGTTGAAACCCATGATGAGTGCTAGAGCCTTTACTAAATGGGGAATAGACTTTATAGGACATATTAGCCCACTAGCTAAAGGATCCCATGCCGAGTACATAATCGTAGCCACATACTATTTGACCAAATGGGTTAAAGCCAAAGCAATCAAGAAAAATGATGTGAGGACTACGGCCAAGTTTCTCTTTGAGAATGTATTCACTAGATTTGGATTGCCTATAGAAATTGTGAGTGATAGAGGCACACACTTTGTGAATGAAGTGATAGAAGCCCTACTGAATGAATTCTTAGTAATTCATAAGAAATCAGCCCCATATCACCCACAAGCCAATGGATAGGTCGAAAGTTCAAACAAAATCTTGTGTACCATCCTCACTAAAATTGTTAACAATGGTAGATCTGATTGGGATAAGCAATTACATCATGCTTTATGGGCATTCCGAGTAGCTTACAAAACAACCATAGGAACTACTCCTTTTAACTTAGTGTTTGGACAGAATTCCATCTTGCCAATTGATTTCTTAGTACCCACTCACAGAGTAGCAACAACTTACGAGTGGACTGGACATGAATTATCAGCTCAATTGGATCAAATCAAAAAGTTACAGGAAACAAGGTTACAAGCTGTAGCAGGGATTTGTGCTGCTAAAAGGTGACAAAAGGCATATTTTGATGCTCATATTAAAGACAAAAACCTGAAGGAAGGAGATTTAGTTTTGGTCTATACTTTGAAGAAACATGCAAAGAAAATGCAAAAAAGAGGATATGGCCCATTGATCATCAATCGTATATCTACCAGCAGAGCCATCCGTTTAGCAACCCTAGATGGAGAAGTATTGCCAAACTATATCAGTGGTTGCCGAGTAAAAAAATATTTAGAGCCATTGACCGAAGAAATAATGTCACAACTAATAATGGGTAAAAATAGGCGCGAAGAGGAAGAAAGAATATAAGAAGAAGCTAGACAAGAAGCACTAGAACGAATCAGGAAACGAAAGGAGTGGATGAGAGAGAGAGAGAGATGAGAGATATCGAAAAGGAGAGGAGCTCATCCCAATGGCTAACTTTAGAGCCACTAAAAACCTAGGACAGCAAATAAAGCAATCGTATTTGAACTTAGGAGCTGGAACAGAAGAGTACCAATTAGTGGACGCTCTCATTGACACAGGAGCAGCCATCAGCTGTATCAAGCATTCATTTACCCAAAAACTCAAGGAAGAATTACGCCCATCTAGAGCCCAATCGATTGGAATAGGAGGAAAAATTACTCAATGTATATGCGAGATTACCTTACCTCTACATCTCGGAAACAACACGATGGAACAAAAACTCTTAATTTGTCATGATCAGGACTTATTAGAAGAGCTCGTATTAGGTCAAGATTGGATATATGAATATGAAGTGACTATTCAATTGGCCTTAGGATACATCTCGGCCAAGATAGGACATCGTGAGGTATTCAGTATGTTAGACAAACGACCAATCAAAGTCCAATGTATAGACCCGAGAGATCATTCAAACGAGCACGATGATGAATGTATGTTCACTCACATAATGGAAACCCCACCATCAAGTACTTCATGTGAGAATGCACGAAATCTCATTGTCACACAACCTCCTAATCCAGTAAGTCACATGATTAGTGTCTTATCCAATAAAAACCTTAGTGAGGAACCAAGTAGATCAAGAGGGACTAGTCAGCAAGACTATCAAAAATTTGCACACATGAAAATATACCCCATTCCTTACACTAGGCAGGCTTGGATCCAAAAAGATCAAGTGACGGCTTATCTTCAACAACAGAACCACTATCGACATCAGAAACAACAACAAAATATGAATACAAGTCAAGTTGGATGATCAATTCCACAAAGGATTGCTAGAGTATGGATTCCAAAGAAGGTGATAGCCGCACAGCTGGCCCGAACGCAAATATGGATTCCCAAGTCATGTGCCCAAGTGACAATCATTAAAAAGGATAGGTCAAGACACAAGGAGAATCAATACAATTTGAAGGTGAAGCAACCGAAAACAAACATCCACGGGACATTACATAAGCAGAAATACGAAACAAACCACAACTCAAGGAATCAAAAAGCGGACGAACCTGAGGTACAACATGAGACGCACTACATTTACCAAGGATGCTGGAGATACAGTCTATCTCAATGGAGTAAAGCATATCTGGATGCCTACAGGCAAAACAATTTGTACACATCGACCAAATAATTCGAGTTGCACACATCTAGAGTCACAAGAGTCCAAAGTATGCATAATAGGGCCACATTACAAGGCCAAGCATTCGGCACATTCTTCTACTTCAAGATAGTGAAGCACATTTCCCTCTTGGGAAGTAGGAGAGCACTTGTAAAATAATTCAAAAGAAAATAACTAATGGTTCAATAACTTCTTTGGCTATGAACTAACATTTATGTTTTCTTTCAAACACATACATAAGAAAAAAATATATAAATAAATATGGGAAAAATCCCAGTTATTACCTTTCTCTCACACCCATGGGGAAGGGACTTCACAATCCACTCGGAGAGTGGCCAAATTTATGAAGGATAAGTGAAGGAGGATTCTTGGTACCAAGTTGCCACTGATTACTGGTATGTATTGAGTGCAGATGGCATCCTCTAATTCTGAGGTTATGCAAGAGGAAGAGATCCTTCTTCTCCCCTTGGAATCAATTATGAAGGCAAGAGGTCATTGGTTTCTTTATGATCAACCAATGCCAGAGCTTCTTTTCATGGCTACCATTAAGATCATGGATAGGGATCACTACTTTCCTATCATGTCACAAGATTTCCAGACGATATTACAGGGATTACCACGCATGAGAGATGTATGGACAAGGGTGGGCATTGATGCATTCCTACGACTTCCAATATATCTGCCAAATTTTTAGAGGTGCACACAAGTGATGAATACGCTATAGTCTGCATCAGATAAGCCATCAATCCCAGAAGCAAGAGTTCTTGATAAAGTTGGTACATGGAAAACAATTCGATTCACTCATGAAGTAATCAACACAGCTTTTGGATGGAGCCAAGATGGCCTCACTAATGTCAAGGATGAATGTCATGATCCCAAAAAAAGAACCTTTTTGGAAATCAACAGAACAGATATTGAAGACTCGGTTCAATTAGTGCACCAACATTTTTGTTTTCCTAGTATGCATAGATATACAGTACCTCAGAAAATTATAGTACAATTGCTTTCTCATGCAATGAGGCAAGTTGGAAATAAAGTAAATATGACTCCATACATTTAAGACCGTTTATTCGAAGTGAAGAAAAAGTGGGGTCAGAAAAAGTTTTTGAATGGAAGTTCGACATTGACCTTGCTAATTTATGAGGCTCTTGAAATGAAGGAGTGCTTACGCTTGATGCCAACTTCAACCGAGATGGCAAAATATGTAAAGTCAACGATGGCTCCAAAGAAAAAGAAAACAGTTATTTCCATTGAAGAAGTGGGAAGTAGTTCAAAGAAACCCATGAGAAGAATTAAACGCATTAGAGAGGATGCAGGCCAAGAAACACCACAATCTAAGAGGACACATACATTACCAAAGATTCCTATGACACAACAGCCAATCACAAAAAGGGACCTCTCTGTAGCTCTAGAAGAGACGCATATGTATATGCAGGGCCAAGTGAACTTAAATGTTCAAGGTCATCAATACCAGATAGGCAAGCCAAGGAAAGCAACAAAAGAATAAAGAACATACCGCAGAACAAACTACCAGATATAAAGAACTGGGATTAGAAGATTCGAGCTCTAATGAGGAATCTAGCCCTGAGAAAGACACATTAGATACTGACATAAGAACAGAAACGAACAATGAGGAATGGACAGAGATAAATTAGGTGAAAGTTACACCTAACAGTCAATAGTCACAGGCAAGAAACCAAGAAGCATCCGCTGAACCGGTCCATATTATTCAATTGAACGATCAGTCAAAAATCAGCATCAAGGACGCTCCAATAACAAATAAAGATGCAGTGCCACCTGTCAAAGAGGAAATACAAACACACATGGACAAAGAAGGAGGTGTACCACAAAATAGGGAGCAAGTTGTGATTGAAGTCCCTGATGATACACCACAAGGTAAGATTGACCACAGCGAGGCTGAGCCAATGATACAACTCCATATTCGGAAGCCCCATACTACTACGTTACATGTGGCAAAGAGGAAAGATGTTACAACGGGTGAGGAACCTAGCATCCTTACCACATGCCTAAATATTGATGTTACTCAATTGAAACCGTTCGTCAAGCAGATGATACAAACGTCCATGGATATGCAACAACAAATGATGAACACGAATGCATATTATGACAAGGCCATGCGGGAAAAGAATCACTTTCACTTAATGAGTGAGCAATTGTCCTCACAGTTGATTTAGGCCCAACAAGATGTTTCAGAAAAACAAAAAGAACTACTCAAAGTCAAAGGACAATGCACTACATTAATGAAGCAGAATCATCAGCTCCATGCACAACTGACGGACTTACAAAGACAGCATGAAGCTAGTGAAGCAGACAAAGAGAGAATGAAAGCTAGGAGCAATATGCTAAAAACTCAGCTCAAAGTATATATGGAAGAAAACGACAATCTACACAACAGGAATAAAGAGCTGATGAAAGCACTATTGTATGATCAACCTATCGAAAAATAAGATCCCACAACAATTGACCAAAAAGAATTGCATGACCAAATAACAAAATATACCGATTTGTTGAAACAGGAGCAAGCTCTCAAACAAGAACGGGAAAGGAGGTACATTAACGAAACCAATGAGCTTAAAAAGCAACTGCAAAATATAAACGCCAAACTCGTAGTGAGCTACAGCGAAAATGTAGATCAAGTAGCAAAGATTGGTAATGAATTACTTGCAGCTAAAGAGGCACTCCGAGCAGCTCTTCAAGAAGTCAAAGAGAAGACTGAACACCTTGCACAATTAGAAACTAAAGCAGAACAAAAAGTATCCCTCGGGACACCAATAGAGCCACAACCAGAGAATCCTACTGACGAGGTAGAGGTACGTCCTCTATCTCCCCCGATTTATAATTCTCCAATAAAAGAGCAGATGGTGGAACCATGTGATGATCATCGCATGCCATGTACTGCAGAAATAGGTAAGAAGGAACGGGCACTATCTGTGTCCCGATTGACTGAAAATTTTGAAAATGAAGTGGTCAAAGTTATGAAAGAGGCCAAAATAAAAGGGAAAGATCTGGATGCGATCATAAATCCTTTCAACATTCCTTATGGACTATTGAAAGAGAAAACAAGGCAATACATAAAGAAGATCACACAAAAGGATCCAGATGAGCAACTGTACTTCAAAGATACTACATTCAATTACACTCAAGAGGAATTTGAAGCTGCACAACCTATATGGAGAAGAAAAATTTTAGAGAAAAATCCTACTTTGCAGGTGCACTGGCAAGCAGCACTGTATTTAGTATAGGTAAATCCTTCATTTTGTCCAACACCACGTCATAGGGAAACCGGAGAATTTTTGGACATGCAAAAGAGTGGTGCGATCAATAAATAGTGGCTGAATTATCCACTACTTCCAAGTCCACCTCATAATTATCTACCAATGGAGGATTACATGGTAAAAACCATTGAATTTTGGTTGCATTGTTATGCAATAGTCCCCGATTTAACTATCAAGATGACGAATAAAATCCTCACCATGATACTTACAGTGTTGAAGGTGTTCAATCACGCGGCTTATACGTTTTTGAATTTCATTGGTATTAATCAAGGAACAGATATCCTCATTTTTTATCTCTATGTTATGCCCAACCGACCCACAACAATGGCATATTATTCTAAGCTTATGTTTTTACCAAGTACATATATGCAAACCTTCAAGGAAGCCTTTTTCACAAGTTTTTTTGAAATTGATTCGGAAATTTTCTTAAAGATGTCGTCCAACTTGAATGCCAGATTAGTGGCATATGAATTAAGCTTCTTCACTGATCACAGACAGCCACCACATGATGGTGTGAAAGGAGAAAAATGGAAGAAACTTATGATATGTGAAGCTAATCTGCTTAATGAGATAGCGCAAAAATGTTGGTGCAGACCAATCACCAATTGAAGTTTGGAAGACAAAAGATGGAGATAAGATCAAGTCTTGAAGCAAAGAAAGAGGTTACATTCAAAGGATGAAGGATATGTACACATATGTACATTAGTGAAGACATAGATCACTTAGACTGTTGAATAGTCATAAACTTGTACATATTTGCCTATAAATACTTTGGAAAAATGTCGGGGCAATAGAGGAGACAATAGGAGAGTATGAGAATAGTGCATTTGTAAGTTGTAAGACTCATTAGAGTTCATAGGAATGAGAAGAAGTCTCTCTCACAACTCAATTCTGATTTTCTGAAGAATAGATGAAAAGTTTGCGCCCGAAGTTTTCGTGTCTTCTCCTTCTGTGGTAAAGCTTTTGTGGAATGCTTTTGTACAAGTCTAAGCCTAGAGTTGATCAACTACTGTACAAAGTTTTAGCTTCCAATTGTAATCAGGTTAAGAGAATTGTGTGTAGGAACATTCATATGTAAAGAATGTTCACAGTCTCCTGAAACAGGCGCAGATTTCGAGTTCAATGAAATGAGTAGTGCTCAGTGCACAGTGTAAAGTTTTACACATATCATAGCTCAAAATCTAAGTTGAGAGATAAGCTATCTATAGCTAAAAGGATTTGATCAAACGGGTTCGACATTGTGAGAACTAAAGCTAAGAAGTTAGGGGTGTCCAAATCGACTTCTCAGAAGTGCAGATTTAGACATAGGTAACTTGTGAAGTAGATTTCTCAAGATCTACTGAACCTTTTGAAGTGATTTGACTTGGAGGAGGTGCGCAATCTTTAGGCGAAACCTTGTGCAAAGTTTCATAAAAAACTTTACACATTTACTCAGTCAATGAGAAAGATATATGCAGCAGACTTTCTGAGTAATTTCCTTCTTCACAGTTTGTTCAAGAATTTGATATTTGGTCATTGATCTTTTAAATTGGTGAAGGTTTTGACTTATTCTTGATATAGAGATGTTCTAAGTTCAAGAGTAGGTTGTTCTTTTGGAGATTAACACTCTCCATCAGTGGTATCAGAGCAGGAAGCATCAGAATCAAGGAAAGGGAGACTCCGACTACTACAGAAATACAAACTTTACACCTTGAAGGATCAAAAGGACAAAGATTGAAGAAAGCTTGAAGGAAGACACATTGAAGTTGTCAAAAGGATCAGAAGAAGTAATATTCGAAGTCAAGGTACATTTATTCCTCATAAAGTTTAAAGATCTGTTAATAGAGGTGAAGGAAGATGGGAGATTCTCTTCAGATAGAGAAATTGGATAGAGAGAACTATCCTGCATGGTCAATGAGGATGGAAGCTCATCTAATGAGGAAAGATTTGATAGCTTACATTACAGGAGAAGAAGAAAAGCCACAATTCAGAGATCCTAGTGTTCCAACTAGGGAAGGATTATCAGATTTGAAGAATTGGATGAAAAGAGATGCTCAAGCTAGGAGCATAATTTATATGGCAGTCAATGACTACTTGCTACCTCACATTAGAGGTCTTGAAAGTGCAAGTGAGATATGGAATGCTTTGGAGGAGCATTTCCAAAACACTACAAAGTCAAGAAAGGCATCTTTATGGGCAGAGTTTACCACTTTCAAGAAGAAGGCTTCATAATCAATATCTGATTATGTGACAAAGATGAAGGACATTGCAGATGCATTAGGAGCAGTGGATGAAGACATTGAAGAAGATAAATTGGTAAGGCAAATTCTCACAGGACTAAGAGGTGATGAGAAGTGGAAGCCTTTTATTTTATCTACAGAACTTTCATTGGATCATTTCAATCCTGATTTGAATCAATTGTTAGGACATATGCTAACTTTTGAGAATGATATCAAAGGAGATGTTGACAAGAGTGCAGGTCATGCAATGTACTCTAAAGACAAGAAGAAAACTAACAAAGGAAAGCAATAAGGAAATGAAGAAGAAGGCACAACTAGTCAAGCCAACTTCCTAAGAGGAAGAGGAGGTGGCAAAGGTAGAGGAAGAGGCAGGAGTAACAAAGATGGATCCAAAGCTTGCTGGATTTGTGGTAAGACAAATCATTTAGCCAATGATTGTTGGCATAACACTCAAAGTAATGGAGGATACAATCAGAACTATAATTCAAGAGGAAGAGGTGGCAGAAATCAAAGAGGTAATTTCAGAGGTAGAGGTAGTAGGGGTTACTTTGGAAGAAATGCAGGTAGAGGTTTCCAAAGTCAACAATATAACAATACCTACTACAATTATGCTTCAAATCAGAAGGAAGATTCAACATTGATAACGAATGCAACTTGTGAAAGGCAGAATGAAGATCAAAGAGTCTTCTACATTGACTCAGGGCGTAGCAATCACCTGAGTGGTAACATAGCCTTGATGACTGATTTGGAGAATAAGGTATCTAATCATGTTGTTCAAACAGGTGATAATACAAAGCACAATGTGAAGTCAATTGGATCAGTGAAGGCCAAGGATGGTAGCACCTTATTGAGTAAGGTCTTGTATGTTCCTACAATTCCTAAGAATTTGATAAGTGTAGGACAAATTGTGGAAAAAGGTTATGAAGTAAGGTTCACTAATGAAGGAGTGTTTGTGGAAGACCCTAGCAATGGGTATAAACAAATTGTTTCAGGGAAGAAAGAAGGAAGATTGTTCACATTGAAGATTCAAGGTAATGTTGGTCATGCCTTGTTCACTTATGGAGGACATAAGATCTCTGAGTTAGATCTTTGGCACAAGAGACTTGGACATTTCAATGAAAGAGGTATTAAAGACATTATTAATAATGGTTCAGGGCTTGGATTGCCTAATGTTGCAGGTCAACATATGACATACAGATGTGAGGCATGTCAATTAGGTAAGGCTCATAAGCAACCCTATTCTAAGCATGGGTTTATGTATTCAGAGAAACTTGAGTTGGTACACACAGATGTGTGGGGACCATCAAAGGACTTCAGTATCAATGGCTCAAGGTATTATGTGATTTATGTTGATGATGCTACCAGATGGATCACTATCTATGTGATCAAAGATAAGTCAGAAGTATTCAATACATTCAAACATTATCATGTGTATGCAGAGAGAATTACAGGACATAAATTGAAAAGACTAAGGTCAGATGGAGGGGGAGAGTATTTCTCTAATGAGTTCAGTGATTACTTGTGGAATACAGGTATAAAAAGAGAAGTTACTTGCAGATACTCTCCTCAACAAAATGGTGTAGCAGAAAGGAGGAATAGGACTCTTGTTGAGTTTGCAAGATCCATGATGAAGGAGAAAAATTGCCCAAATTATTTGTGGGCTGAGGCTGTAAATACAGCTACTTATTTGGTCAATAGGTTACCTTGTAAAGCCTTGCAGGGTATGACACCATATGAGGCATGGTGGGGTAAGAGACCTACACTAGACCATTGCAAAGTATTTGGATGTTTGGCCTATGCATATGTGCCATCACAATTAAGGCACAAATTGGAACCTAAAGCTAAAAAATATGTGTTTATTGGTTATGATGATAAGCAGATGGGATACAGGTTGTGGAATCCATCCACAAAACATTTTCTTGTATCAAAAGATGTTACATTTGATGAGCAAGGTACTTGGTATGCAGGTACTATCAATATTAATACAGATGATGAAGAAATTGTGAGCCAAAGGAAAGGTAAATCAAAGGTTCAGATATTTGATGAACAAGAGAATCATGAAGTGCAGGTTGAAGTGGAAGAGACACCAAGATTTGATCCTGAATGTGAAGAACCAGAAACCTCAAGAAGTGGAGAACTTAGGAGGTCTACAAGGAACAAATGGCAACCTACAAGGTATAGCTATGATACTTCATTCTTGACTAGTAAGGATTATGCTTACATGATTAAAGTAGATGAAGACCCTTCTACATATGAAGAGGCAAAAGGTAAAGAGATTTGGGAAAAAGCTATGCAAGAAGAATATGATGCATTGATGGAGAACATATGGTATTGACTATGATGAGACTTATAGTCCAGTGGCAAAGATGACAACCATCAGAACACTCATAGCAATTGCTGCATGCAAAGGTTGGAAATTGTGTCAATTAGATGTGAAGAATGCTTTTTTGAATGGTTATATTTCAGATGATGTTTTCATGGAGCAACCTCAAGGATTTAGAGATGGAAGATATCCAGATCATGTGTGTAAGCTCAAGAGAGCTTTATATGGCTTGAAGCAGGCCCCAAGGGCATGGAACTATAGGCTTGTAAAGTTCCTAAAAGAACTTGGATTTCAAGTTTCAAAAGCAGATAGTAGCTTGCTTGTTAAAGCAAGTGATGATGGGTTCATTTACATATGTATATATGTTGATGATATAATTCTTACAGGTACAGATGAGAAAGGCATACAAAGCCTAAAGAAGCAAATGGAGAAAGAGTTCAAAATTAGTGATTTGGGAGATTTGTCATACTTCTTGGGCATGGAGATTTCATACACTCAACATGGAGTGTATGTGAC
Organism: Ceratopteris richardii; assembly: GCA_020310875.1. Classification (NCBI taxonomy): domain Eukaryota; kingdom Viridiplantae; phylum Streptophyta; class Polypodiopsida; order Polypodiales; family Pteridaceae; genus Ceratopteris; species Ceratopteris richardii. Next base: position 8,758,851 of record CM035414.1, read on the forward strand.
TCAAGAGAGGTACTTGAAGAACTTGTTAACCAAGTTTAAAATGAATGATTGCAGAGTAGCACCTACTCCAATGGAGGTGAATCACAAACTAAGCAGATTTGGAGATGAAGAGTTCAAGGACATGAAGCAATATCAGAGTTTGGTTGGTAGTCTTATCTATGCTACATTAACTAGGCCTGATTTATCATATGCAGTTGGGGTGTTGTCTCAATTTATGCATTGTCCTAGGAAAGAGCATTGGATTGCAGGTCAAAGAGTGTTGAGGTACATTAAGGGTACACTCAAGGAAGGTTTGTATTATGGTTTTACATCAGATACAAATATCAAGATATATAGTGATGCAGATTGGGCAGGTAATCCAGATGATAGAAGGTCAACCTATGGATACATGTGTTATGTGGGAGATAAGTTAATCTCCTGGTGCTCAAAGAAGCAACATACAGTTGCTTTTTCATCTACAGAAGCAGAGTACAAAGGCATGGTTGAAGCTGCAAAAGAAGTGATATGGCTTAAGACTCTCATGAAGAGTTTTGACACTATACAGAGCATACCTATCATTTATGGTGATAACATGAGTTCATTATATCTAGCTGCTAATCCTGTTTTTCATGCCAGGACCAAACACATTGAGATACAGTATCACTTTCTAAGAGAGAAGGTGATGGATAAGGAGATTGAAGTTATACATACTTCAAAAAAAGATCAGATAGCTGATATGCTTACAAAAAGTTTAGATGGACCAAAGTTACAGAAGTTCAAAGATATGGTAGGCATAAAGAAGATAAGAGAAACCTCAATTGATGATTGAGGGGGAGCTGTTGGTGCAGACCAATCACCAATTGAAGTTTGGAAGACAAAAGATGGAGATAAGATCAAGTCTTGAAGCAAAGAAAGAGGTTACATTCACAGGATGAAGGATATCTACACATATGTACATTAGTGAAGACATAGATCACTTAGACTGTTGAATAGTCATAAACTTGTACATATTTGCCTATAAATACTTTGGAAAAATGTCGGGGCAATAGAGGAGACAATAGGAGAGTATGAGAATAGTGCATTTGTAAGTTGTAAGACTCATTAGAGTTCATAGGAATGAGAAGAAGTCTCTCTCACAACTCAATTCTGATTTTCTGAAGAATAGAAGAAAAGTTTGCGCCCGAAGTTTTCGTGTCTTCTCCTTCTGTGGTAAAGCTTTTGTGGAATGCTTTTGTACAAGTCTAAGTCTAGATTTGATCAACTAGTGTACAAAGGTTTAGCTTCCAATTGTAATCAGGTTAAGAGAATTGTGTGTAGGAACATTCATATGTAAAGAATGTTCACAGTCTCCTGAAACAGGCGCAAATTTCGAGTTCAATGAAATGAGTAGTGCTCAGTGCACAGTGTAAAGTTTTACACATATCATAGCTCAAAATCTAAGTTGAGAGATAAGCTATCTATAGCTAAAAGGATTTGATCAAACGGGTTCGACATTGTGAGAACTAAAGCTAAGAAGTTAGGGGTGTCCAAATCGACTTCTCAGAAGTGCAGATTTAGACATAGGTAACTTGTGAAGTAGATTTCTCAAGATCTACTAAATCTTTTGAAGTAATTTGACTTGGAAGAGGTGCGCAATCTTTAGGCGACACCTTGTGCAAAGTTTTGTAAAAAACTTTACACATTTACTTAGTCAATGAGAAAGATATATGCAGCAGACTTTCTGAGTAATTTCCTTCTTCACAGTTTGTTCAAGAATTTGGTATTTGGTCATTGATCTTTTAAATTGGTGAAGGTTTTGACTTATTCTTGATATAGAGGTGTTCTAAGTTCAAGAGTAGGTTGTTCTTTTGGAGATTAACACTCTCCATCAAAAACGTTTATAGAACATACTCTGGCCGACTTCCAAAGCCTGTCGGGGATGACAGAGTTCAGGAGGGTGTTAAGGGAGAGTCAAGAAAAAAGAGGAAAAGAAGAAGACCAAGAAAGAAGCTTCACTAAAAAGATTATATCTGAAGATATACCTCTGCAAGAAGCCCTGTCGGGGCACGCAACACCCATCTCTGCACAGAGCCCCATAGGGGCACACATCAAGGATCAACACCTAGGAGGGAAGGATGGACCAGGGCCAGGAAGTATCCATGAAGAAGTGCAAGAAGATATCCGGCGGTTCCAGAATCCCAAGAAGGTGCTTCAACCTCTTGATCTTCAAAACGTTCAGATCAAAGGTTGAAGAACCACACCTTCATACCTTCCACTGGTAGCATGTGTGGCAGCCCGACTTAACACAGCAAATCTCAGGTAGTCCATATCCACAGGTTGCATACGGAGAAAAGACAAGAAGAGGCCACGACCAATACAACAGGTCCTGAGTTATGATTAGTTCCTTGCCCACTGGTAAAACGACATCATTGCAACTTCCACAGAGGCAGGCAGTGGTCGACTACAGGCACAGCACCAGAGACAAGAAGTAAAGCCTGACAAGGGACGATAGAGACAAAGAGGGGCAGAGTGTTGCAGAGCTAAGAAGAGAAAAAGGTAGAGAAAAAGATGGGCCACAAAATTTTTCCGAATTGGACACTTTATATTTGTATCATAGCACTTCTGTAACATATTTTTCGATGTAAATGCACTAGAGGAGTCCTCTAGATGCATACCCATGGATATTAGTAGCTTACCCATGTAAATTAGTAGGAAATTAACCTTTCAATGAATAAAGTGCCGGTCTCTTGTGTGAAAGGACCATTTTTAGGGCACATGTATATAAGTCAATTTGTTACTCTTTGTAAAGACTTTTGGCCATTGTGAGAATCAAGAGCACAGAATTTTGAATTTGTGTCTTCTCCTCTGTGTATCATCTTCTTTGTGAGCTAGTGTGCATGTGTGATGCTTGAAAAGAGTTTTTGGGAGTTTTGTCTATCCATGAAAGTGTTGGTTTGTTGTTGTTAAGGTGTGTGTGAAGTGTAGGAAATGCTGAAGTGTAGGAAGGTCATTCCCGCGACTCTGTATTTTGCTCATAACTTGAAGCAGAAGTGTCAAAATTGAGTGAAAGACCGCCATTGGATGCGTCTTCTCGAGAGCTTTGAAATGAACCCACTATTCACTATATTCGGAGTTTGGAGCTGAGAGAAAAGCTTAATTTACTGTTGGCTATTGCTCCAAGTATCATGACATCTCAACAGATCCCTGAATCTTCTTTGAAATAGACTTAGACTTATTTACACTCTTTGGGAAGCTCATTTGCATTGATCATCAATTGAATGCATGTCTTTGATACTCCTCATATTGATAAATAAAGCGTGAATCCTCACTTTATGCACTTGAGGGGGATTGAGGTATAGTCTCTTTCTCCACAAGTCCCTAAGTGGGTACTTAGGTACACGATATGCTATGGGGGATTCTATGATGTCATCACTAGGTTGTGCCAAAATGAAAATAATAGCAAAATTCAAAGTGTCTACATGGATATGGAATGGTTTAGTCCAATTCAGGGCCTTCATTATGAGTGTTGATATGAGATGCCTTTTGAGTTCTTGGAATGATTTTTAACACTTATCCATCCACTCAAAATGATTTAACAACCCATACATTGTTGAGTAATGGCAGCATACATATGTATGAACCTTCTATAATATGCACAATGTCCCATAAAATCTTGTACTTGTTTGGTATTCTATGGCCATTCTTTGAGACTATATGCCCAAGAATTTTACCTTGGTAGACAATTAAGACACATTTTGCAAGGTTTAAGCACACTTTTTCCAAGAGGAATCTTTCAAAAATTCCTTGTAGATCCAAAACATGCTCTTTCCTATCATCAAAGTATGCACATAAATCATCAAGACAGACGTCAAGAAAGTTTCTAATAAATTTCTTTAAATTATGGCACATAAGCTTTTGGAATGTGGCTAGGGCATTGTTCGATTCATAGGACATTAATCTAAAAGCAAATATACCCTACTTTGTGGTAAACTTTGTTTTAGGTTGATCATATTTATCAATGGGAGCTTGATTATAGCCCAATAATCCACCTAGAAAACAATATAATTCATCTCTAGCTACCTTTTCTAATAAATGATATGCAATAGGTAGGGGATAGCTATCTTGAATATTGGTTGCATTGACCTTTACACTATTTCAGAACCAAGAGACTAAAGAAAAGAAAGGGAAGAAAGACTAAAGAGAAGAAGAAGAGACTAAAGAAAAGAAAGGGAAGAAAGACTAAAGAGAAGAAGAGAATTAGAGATGAAGGTTAAAAGGAAAACAAAATTTTTCAAAACAATACCTATTTCTTTTTAAACAAAGCTCAGTTGGATGTATATTGGGCTTTGTAAATGCACCAAAGTATTAAGAAAAAATTTGAATCCTCCTTGAGCATTTTAGATTAAGGAGTGATTAGTGATCCAAATGGAAAGAGAGTGGTAGACAAAATTTAGTCTCGTAATGAACTAGGCTAGGCATAGGCTTCCCTTTGATTGTTGTTGTCAAAGACACAAAATCCATTTATGAATGTTGGTTTTCTTGAGAAGGTCATTTGAGAGGGCAAAGGAATTGACCACAACCCTTCGATGGCATCAAAGATCCAAGGGATATAGTACATTTGTAGAAGTCAAGAAACTCATGAGTTTGGACCCTTGGTTATACTTGAAATGAGAGGGCATATGTTGAATCTTGAGTTTGGAATGCGCCTACAATCATAGCCCTCCATTCTTCTTGACGTCAAATGGCTAGATATGCCCCATTGGAGAAAAATAACCTTTTCATGCCCTCGATTGGATGCACAAGTTCATCTAGCAGCTAAATATGAATCCCATATAAAAACGGCACCTTTGATCGTTCTCCCTTAGATCTACAACAGATCCAATAGTCCAAAGCCATCCCGATGATGAAAATGCTTCCTTAACCGACTATGAGTATCTCATTTTGTGAAATCTCACACATGGGTGCTCTTATTAGAATATGTGTTTTTCTCCCATAGATATCATAACCATAGCCCTTCAATTCATAAGATCTAATGGCTTAAAAGACTTGGTTTTGAGGCATTAAATGCAACATTTTTTTAATGATTATTTAAATAGATAATATCACTAGTGGTTTTTTATGTTTTTTTAAGCTCACACATCTTTTATTAATCCCTAAAATTAGGAATCCTTACAAGGCCTAAAGATGGCTCCTTTTCTTCGTAATATGATTCCTCTAGTTGCATAACACAAACATGCAAGATATTTTTGTATGATGTTGGCTTCATAGACTGATTTCTAGAACTACCAGTCTATTTATGTGAAAGGATCTAATTTAGGGCACATGTATTGAAGTCACTTCTGACTCATTTGTAAAGACATTTTTTTTATTTTGAAGAATAGAGACTAACTTGAAAAATAGAAGCTCGTACCTTCCTCTTCTTCAGCTCTTATCTCCTTTGTGAGAATGTGAGCATTTCTATGGCTTGTAATGTGTGCTTGGTTGTGTTATTTACCCTTTCCCCATCCTTTTTTGATACACATCATTTGATGTCATAAAAAATTGAAGAGATACTCTTTGAGGTGATCCCTACACACCTTTGTGCTTAGTTTTACCCACACATGAGCACATTTTGAGAAACGAGACTTTTTGTATATTTGAGGAGAGATTGAGTAGATTGAGACGTGAGTTTTGTGATCCACGCACATAGAGGGTAGAGGAGAACAAAATAATCCATTGTAAGATCAAAATTTGAATAGCTTTAAACAAGCAAATATTGATTTGATAAGGCTAACAGCAAGACGATTTTGAAAATATATGGTTCGATGCCCAGATAATGAAAGACCAACCCAACCAAAGATGATTGAGAACTCTAGTATATGTGAAATAGTTGGGGTCTTTGGATGCTTCTCTCAAGAAATGCATAGACTTGAAGGATAATCTTGCCAATGATTTAAGGATTCCTTAAACCTTATCAAAGTCTAAAGATTCTTCAAGTAGTGTATAATCTCACTTTATTAATGTAGAGGAGTTTGTTGAATTAATGGCTAAGAAAGTAGGCTCCCAAAATGAGTCTGGACCAAAACACTATCGATCTCAACACATGAGTATGTCCCTACTGAGATGTGTTGGAGAAGATTGTGGATAGATTCTAGAGATGAAGTGGTGCTGCAAAACCATGCTTCACACTAGTCAAGAACAATTTGTGGAGAGTGTACTAGACCTCTTCAGCTTCCTCATGATCACAAATAATCATCTATATGCTTTGGAGTATGATCGTCTAATCAATGGATCAAAATAGAGAATTAAAAAGTTGCACCAAGATCATAGACTTGTTATTTTGGTCTCTGCATATGTTTAGAAAAGTGATCAGTGCTCTCAACTTACTAATAATTAGCAAAATTCCTTTTGGGAGTATCTAATTAACTTAGATAGCTACCAATCATGAGTTATCTCAATAAAAAAGATGGAGTACACACTGAGAATGATGCTTAGCAAGTTAGAAGACTTGCCCGATATTTTCGGGGTACTTCAGTGTGCAAATCAGAGAGCAGACATATGAAGATATCTCATAATTGGTAAAAGCAATAACAATGAAAATTTGTAGCTATGAACTAGACAGTATATTGAATCTATAGTACTTTAAATCACATCAAATGATCAACCATGCACTGTAAATAAGCTCTCAAAAGTTCACTATTCTGAGATGATCATAGTAGAGAAGTGAAATAGAGAAGTAATCAATGTATAAGTATTAGATTACATAGAAATACAATGACATTTGCAATGCTCGATTGCATGTTGCTTTGATAGATTAGGGAGTCCAAGTACACTTTGGTCCTTGGAGATTTTCTTTAATGATCTTTCACCAATATGTGCTAACCTTTTGTGCCATACTTCCAATTCTGTGAGTGTTTGACTACCATAATTGAAGAGAGCAATGTCCCTAGTGTATTGCAATTCAAATGTGAATAATCTACCTATCTTTTCTCCCTTTTTAATTCTTCTGAATCCTTGACTAGGATGTTCAACAAATGCCCCTCCTTTTGTGAACCTAACTTGTAAACCTTTGTCCACAACCTGTCCTACACTTATCAAGTTCTTTGTGATGGTAGGGACGTAGAGTACCTTGGTAAGTAGGTTGATGTTTCGATCAAGTGCTTTTACATTTCCTATCTTCTTCACCAGATGCCTTGTATCATCACTTGTTTGCACTTCATGATTGTTCCTTGGATCTTCTAAATCTGATAGGAGGGCCACATTTCCTACCACATGAATGGAACAACCTGAATCTATGTAGAAAACATGCTCATCAGATTTACCTTGAGGTATTCCCATATTCATGATTAGCAATGACTCCTATTGATTTGAGTCTTATGCCTAGTTATTGAAGTCTCTTCTTCCTATATGGCTTCCTTGATAGTTTGAATGATTGTAATTGTTGTGGTAACCATTGAAATTGTTGGTCCTTCCTCTAGATTAGCCCTAAGTTCCTCTATTGTAGCCTTTGCCTCCTTGAGTTTTGGAATTCCTAAAGCAATTTTTAGTTGTATCCACCAATAGAACAGGGATTAGAGTCTTGAGATATCCCCCTACCTTTTCTTCCTCGTCTACCTCTACCTCTACCATGTCTTCCTTGTGAAGAGATGGATAGGTATATGCTTGAAGATGAAGAGGTATTGCAAAATCCTTGATCTACACCAGCCAAATGAACTCCAGGAGTATATGGTGGGCCCTTTTATCTTGCCAATGGATGTATTAGACACCCTATGTACCTTGGAAGATCACTCTCAAAAAGATAGATCAAAACAAATAAGTTGGAGTTAGCTCAGAGGTGAAAACCTGCTATTCTTGGTTCATACACCTGTCCAATGTTTTACATAATTCTCTGAGCACAGCAGCAATTACCTCAATTCCTCTTGGGGAAGTCTAGGCAACTTAAAGAGCTAACTTTCAAGAGTAATCTCATAAAAAATAATGAACCAAAAACTGAGAATGAGTTTTAACAAGTGATGACATCATCCCGATTTTCACGGGCTGCTACAGAAATAGACCAGTGAGCAGACAAAGCAACATAACTCAACATGTAGAAATCCAATGATTCTGAAATTTTGTATGGTTATACTAGAGAGTACGCTGAATCGAACAAGCTTTAAATCACTGAATTTGGATAAGTAACCACTGCGAAATGGCTCTGACAAGATGAGTGAAAAAGTCGGGTACATGACAGAGAAGTGAAGATGAACAGACCCTGTTGACTTCAAATGAACATAACTGAATATTGCAACATCCAAATGACATGAAAATTTGTGAGAATATAGTAGCCTTACAGAGCTAACTTTACCAAGTTAAATCACTGAAAATGATGCACCAAGCTCAGAGAAAACATCTCTGCAAGCGGACTGAGAAAACTGAGAGTAATGGCAGTGAGTAGTACACTTCACAAGAACATGGAAAGATGAACTCAAATAATCATGAAAATGAAAGTATATTGCTTGTACAATACAATGACTTACTGATACATATGTGTGCCTTGTAATCACACCTTGATATGGCATAAAGCTCAGCTCTTGGAGGTCTTCACCTAGGTCTCTCTAACCACGACTAAAACTGCCATCTATTTATAGTTGAGTTTGGGAGGCTAACTTCCCTCAACTTCACTCTCCAATCAATCAATGATTGATTTGATTCTCTACCTACCACAAATCACGAATTCGTGGCTCCTCTTTCCATTCTTGATCAAGTGGACTCAACCACTTAAGATTCTCTTACTTTTACATTAAGTAAACTCTTCAAAAGTTACAAGAGGTAGTTCACAAGTGAACTTTACATAGTCTTCTTTTTAAAGCTTCTTCTAAGACTTTGTGAGACTCAAGCCAATACTTAGGCTTGTCGTAGACTTGCTCCAACAGCTCACCTCAAGCCAAGTATGCTTGAGGTCTTCAATCTTCCAAGATTACCTGCAAACCAATCATAGCCTTGAATTTGCAAAGCTTTGTACCATCCAATGCTTTGGTTAGAATATCTGCACATTGTTGATGAGTGGACACATATGATATTTGAATCTCTTTGCTTAGAACCTTCTCTCGTACATAGTGATAATGAACTTCAATATGTTTAGTCCTTGCATGAAAAATAGGATTAGCAGCCAAGTGAATAGAACTCATATTGTCACCAAAAATAGTTGGAGTTCCAAACTCCAATCCAAGATCTTTGAATAATGTCTTCATCCACTAGACTTTGATATGATGTGATGTCCTCTATGAGTTCACCTTCATGTGAGCTCAATTTGTGATTGACCTCCATTGGAGTACCTGCAATCTTACAATCTTGCATCTTGAATTTTGCCAACATGTCCTTAATGTACTTTCTTTGAGTGAGAAACAAACCATGATCTTTGTAGACAACTTCCAAACCTAGGAAGTAGGTAAGTGAACCCAAATCACTTATCTTGAACTCTTCTCTCATCTGATCTTTGATCTTCTTCATACCATCTGCATCATTTCCTGTCAATATAATATCATCTACATATACACATAGGTAGATGACCTCATAATTACTCTTTTTAATAAAGAGTGAAGGATCTACCTTGCTTGGTTGAAAGCCTTTGTCCTGCAAGAATGAAACAAGCCTGAAATTCCAAGCTCTTGGAGCTTGTTTGAGACCATACAATGCTTTGTTAAGTTTACACACATAATCAGGATAAACTTGATTCTCAAAACCAGGTGGTTGTGCCATATATACCTCTTCTGTTATCCAGCCATTCAAAAATGCATTCTTTACATCTAGTTGAAGTATCTTCCAATTCTTGGAAGAGGCAATACTAAGCAAAACCCTAATAGTAGGCATCTTTGCCACAGGAGAGAAAGTCTCCTCATAATCAATTCCCTGAGTTTGTGCAAAGCCTTTTGCTACAAGCCTTGCCTTATACCTGTTAATGGAACCATCAGAATTCTTCTTGAGTTTATAGACCCATCTTGAGCCTATTACCTTCATGGATGAACTCTTGGGCACCAAATCCCAAGTGTTGTTTTCCTCAAGTGCTTCAATCTCTTCCTTCATTGCATGCTTCCATTCTGTTTTTGCTTTGGCCTCTTCAAATGATGATGGCTCCTCTTGGTTTATGTCCTGTGCTATGTAGATAGAATGTTTAGTTACTAATGAGGTGTCAAACCCATACCTTTCTGGTTTTTTCTTTTCCCTCATAGATCTTCTTAGGCCATGATGTGATGATTCTGCCTCATGTCCAAGTTCCTGCAATTTTGCTTTACCTTTAGACTTCCATGCTTTGATCTTTTCCATGTGAGATTCTTCATCATCCTCTGAGGTGTCTTGTTCTTCAATCTTTGGTTGTTCTCTACCAAGCTTTGGAAAATCTTCTTCAAGATTATATGGTAAATTGACCTTCCTGCATGAATCTTCATACCATGAATTGTTCTCATCAAAAACTACATCTCTGCTTACCAAGAATCCTTTGTTGGTAGGGTTGTATAACCTGTAGCCCTTTTGATTGTTGTCATATCCAATAAATACACACCTTTCTGCCTTTGGATCCATCTTGCCTCTAACCTGTGAAGGAACATGAGCAAAAGCAATACATCCAAAAATTTTACAATGATCTAAGCTTGGTCTTCTTCCATTCCAAGCCTCATATGGAGTCATCCCATCAAGGGATTTTGAAGGCAACCTGTTAATCAAGTAAGTGGCTGTAGATACAGCCTCAGCCCATAAGTAATTAGGTAAATGCTTTTCATTTAACATAGACCTTGCAGCTTCAACAATTGTCCTATTCCTCCTTTCTGCCACTCCATTTTGCTCAGGAGTGTACCTTGTAGTTACCTCTCTTTTGATTCCTCTTTCTTGAAGAAAAGAATCAAAATCATGGGAGAAGTATTCTCCCCCTCCATTTGACCTTAGCCTTTTTAGTGATTTACCTGTTTGATTCTCCACAAGAGCCAAATATCTTTTGAAACATGAAAAAACTTCATCTTTGTGTTTCATAAAGAATAGGATAGTCCATCTGCTGCGATCATCAATAAAGGAAACATAATACCTTGATCCAGATATTGAAGCTTCCTTGCTAGGTCCCCATACATCTGTATGAACCAACTCCAAGAGATCTCCATGCATATAACCTTTCTTCATGAATGGTAACCTGTGAGACTTTCCAAATTGACATGCACTACACTTATAAATCATATGTTGTTTTGACAAATTAGGAAGTCCAAGTACACTTTGGTCCCTGCAGATTTGCTTTAATGACCTTTCACCAATATGTGCTAACCTTTTGTGCCATACTTCCAATTCTGTGAGTGTCTGACTACCATAATTAAAGAGAGCAATGTTTCTAGTGTCCTGTAATTCAAATGTGAACAATCTACCTGTCTTTTCACCTTTTGCAATTCTTCTGAATCCTTGACTTGGATCTTCAACAAATGCTCCTGCGTTTGTGAACCTGACTTGCAACCCTTTCTCTACTATCTGCCCAACACTTATCAAATTCTTTGTAATGGTAGGGACATAGAGTACCTTACTGAGTAGGTTGATGTTTCCATCAGGTGCTTTGACATTGCCTATTTTCTCCACAGGATGTTTTGTATCATCTCCTGTTTGTACCTCATGCTTATTCCTTGGATCTTCTAAATCTGATAGGAGTGCCACATTTCCTGCCACATGATTTGAACAACCTGAATCTATGTAGAAAACATGCTCATCAGATTTACCTTGTGGCATAGCCATGTTCATAATCAATAATGAATCCTCTTTGTTTGAGTCTTCTGTGTAGTTATGTAGTCTCTCCTTCCTTTGTAGCCTCCTTGATAGTTTGAATGATTGTAGTTGTTGTAGTTGCCATGGTAGTTGTTGAACCTTCCTCTTGAGTAGCCATAACTTCCTCTATTGTATCCTCTGCCTCTTTGATTCCTGGAATTCCTAAAGCAATTTTCAGTTGTATGATTAGTTAATCCACAAATAGAACATGAGTTGGAGTCTTGGGATCTCCCCCTGCCTTGTCTACCTCCTCTTCCTCTACCTCTGCCATGTCTTCCTCTACCTGCATAGTTAGCTTGATATGTACCTGCTTCATCATCCACTTTCTTTGCCTTTCCTTTGTTATCTTTAGACTTGCTTTTATCCGTGTATAAAGCTGAAGATTGATTACCTTTAGAGCTTTCTCCATTTTTGATAAGCTTTGCCTCTTGAGTAAGTAGTTGTCCAATGAGTGTGTTGAAATCAGGTACATGCATGTCCATGTACAAATCCATAGCTGTGGTGAATGCTTCCCACTTATCATCTGCCTTCAAGCCATTGATGACCTGCCTTACAATTTGCTCTTCATCTATTACCTCTCCAATGCTTCCCAACTGATCCGCTATGTCCTTGAGCTTTGTGACAAAATCAGTCACATTTTGTTTGGGAGCCTTCTTGAGAGTTGTGAACTCCAGCCATAGTTGATGCTTCCTAGCTTTGGTACTTGAAGAAAAGAAAGCTTCAAGTGCATCCCACACTTCCTGAGATGTCTTACAACTTCTAATGTGAGACAACAAAAAAACTGAGATAGAGTTGAGGAGATAAGACCTTGCAAGTGCATCCTTGGAGCACCATGTGCTCAATCTTTCTTGCTCTTCTTGTGTTGGTTGACTTTTGTTCCTGAAACTTGGCATAACTTCATCTCTAGCCACATAACCATATAATCTTCTACCTTGGAGATAGGCTTCCATTCTTAATGACCAAGCTGAGTAGTTACCTCTGTCTAATTTGTCAATTGATGAAGGAAATCCATCTGGCATGTTGTCCAACCTTGCTCTGATACCACTGTGAAGAGATGGATAGGTATGTGCTTGAAGATGAAGAGGTGTTGCAAAATCCTTGATCTACACTAGCCAAATGAACTCCAGGAGTATATGGTGGGCCCTTTTAGCTTGCCAATGGATGTATTAGACACCCTATGTACCTTGGAAGATCACTCTCAAAAAGATAGATCAAAACAAATAAGTTGGAGTTAGCTCAGAGGTGAAAACTTGCTATTCTTGGTTCATACACCTGTCCAGTGTTTTACATAATTCTCTGAGCACAGCAGCAATTAGCTCAATTCCTCTTGGGGAAGTCTAGGCAACTTAAAGAGCTAACTTTCAAGAGTAATCTCATAAAAAATAATGAACCACACACTGAGAATGAGTTTTAACAAGTGATGACATCATCCCGATTTTCACGGGCTGCTATAGAAATAGACGAGTGAGCAGACAAAGCAACATAACTCAAAATGTAAAAATCCAATGATTATGAAAATTTGTATGGTTATACTAGACAGTAAGCTGAATCCAACAAGCTTTAATTCACTGAATTTGGATAAGTAACCACTGCGAAATGGCTCTGACAAGATGAGTGAAAACGTCGGGTACCTGACAGAGAAGTGAAGATGAAGAGACCTTGTTGACTTCAAATGAACATAACTGAAGATTGCAACATCCAAATGACATGAAAATTTGTGAGCATATAGTAGACTTATAGAGATAACTTTAACAAGTTAAATCACTGAAAATGATGCACCAAGCTCAGAGAAAACATCTCTGCAAGCTGACTGAGAAAACTGAGAGTAATGGCAGTGAGTAGTACACTTCACAAGAACATGGAAAGATGAACTCAAATAATCATGAAAATGAAAGTATATTGCTTGTACAATACAATGACTTACTGATACATATGTGTGCCTTGTAATCACACCTTGATATGGCATAAAGCTCAGCTCTTGGAGGTCTTCACATAGGTCTCTCTAACCACGACTAAAACTGCCATCTATTTATAGTTGAGTTTGGGAGGCTAACTTCCCTCAATCACTCTCCAATCAATCAATGATTGATTTGATTCTCTACCTACCACAAATCACGAATTCGTGGCTCCTCTTTCCATTCTTGATCAAGTGGACTCAACCACTTAAGATTCTCTTACTTTTACATTAAGTAAACTCTTCAAAAGTTACAAGAGGTAGTTCACAAGTGAACTTTACATAGTCTTCTTTTTAAAGCTTCTTCTAAGACTTTGTGAGACTCAAGCCAATACTTAGGCTTGTCATAGACTTGCTCCAACATTCCTCTACCTGCATAGTTAGCTTGGTGTGTACCTGCTTCATCATCCACTTTCTTTCCTCTTCCTTTGTTCTCTTTGGACTTCCTTTTATCAGTATACAAAGCAGAAGATTGATTACTTTTGGAGCGTTCTCCATTTTTGATAAGCTTTTCCTCTTGAGTAAGTAGTTGTCCTATGAGTGTAATAAAATCTGGTACATGCATATCCATGTATAGATCCATAGCTGTGGTAAAGGCTTCCCACTTGTCATGTTCCTTCAGACCATTGATGACTTGCCTTAAAATTTTCTCTTCTTCTATTACCTCTCCAATGCTTCCCAACTAATCTGCTATGTCCTTGAGCTTTGTGACAAAATCGGACACATTTCGTTTGCGAGCTTTATTGAGAGTTGTAAAATCCAGCCATACTTGATGCTTCTTGGCCTTTGTACTTGAAGAGAAGAAAGCTTCAAGTGCATTCCACACTTCCTGAGATGTTTTACAACTTCTAATGTGAGGCAACAAAAAATTGAGACAGACTTGAGGAGATAAGACCTTGCAAGTGCATCCTTGTGCTCAATATTTCTTGCTCTTCTTATGTAGGTTGGCCTTTATTCCTAAAACTTGGCATAACTTCATCTCCAGCTATATAACCACATAGATCCTTGCCTTGAAGATACGCTTCCATCCTTAAAGACTAGGTTGAGTAGTTACCTCTATCCAATTTGTCAATTGATAAAGGAAATCCATCTACAATGTTGTCCAAACTTGCTCTAATACCACTATGGAGAGAAGGATTTGCACTTGATGAAGATGAAGTGGTGTTGCACAATATTTGCAACACACCAACCAAATTAATTCTAGTGATATGTAGTGGGCCCTTTTAGCTTTCCAAAGGATGTATTAGATTTACTATGTACCTTGGAAGATCAATCTTAAAAAGATCAATAAAAAAAATTATGTTGAAGTTGATCCAAGAACAAAAAACTTGCTATTTTTGTTCTTACACCTATTGAGTGTTTTGAACAATTCTCTGAGCATAGCAGCAATTGGTTTAAATTCTTTTGGGGAACTCGAACTAACTTAGCAAGCTAACAATCATGAGTGATTTCATAAAAAATGATGGACTACATGTCAGAAAAGTACTTAGAAAATCATATCTCCATCCTGACATTCATGGCTTCCTACAATCATCATACGAGTGAGCAAAAATGTGCTAATATTTGATGATCCCAAGAAGCAATGTTAATGAAACTTTGTAGGATTATAGTAGGAAATACGATAATAATATTAGGCTTTAAATCATGGCAAATGATCAACTTTGTAGGATTATAGTAGACAATATGTTGATTCTATCATGCTTTAAATCAAGATTATAGTAGATAGTACACTGATTCTATCATGCTTTAAATCATGGCAAATGTTGAGAACAAGTGTGAGAAAATCTTTGTTCCCATGGAGTTATAACAAAGAAGTAAAATGGCAATATAATGATCATATATATATTAAACGTGTACAAATGCAATGTCATTAGCAATCAAGCATTGCTCACACTGTGAGAGGTGAAAGAGTTATGAAGTGAGCTCTCACTTCACAATGAAAGTACTAAAAAATGATCTCTCAACCTCGAGATACACGCAAGTCTTCTTGATCCTCTTCTTATAGTTGAACTTGGAGCCAAAGTTTGAATTCAAATTTAAACTTCTACCTAAAAAGGTGAATGCTAACATATATGATAGATTCTTTCATTACTCAACAACCAAGTGATACATGATTTAGATATTCCTAACTCCTCGTGGGTGTAATCCACTTTTACAAGCATAAATGTGAAGTACTTTTACAAGAGGTTGATCATATGAGGCCTTTCATGGATTATGCCAATAACTTAAGCATAAGTGAGTTTTTTTTTTAATATAAAGGAAGTTCGGCAATAGCCTACTCTCCCGGACTTGAATTAAATTAAGAAACAAAGGTACAATAGAAGGGGACTAGTGCCCACGGGACCCCCCAAATCCCACAAAGCAGGGGAAGCTTGATTGAATCCTAGGTTGCATTACAGAGAAGGTTAATCACCCTCTCATCGCCCTCATGCGGGGCCCAC
The DNA here is from genome assembly GCA_020310875.1 of Ceratopteris richardii. Lineage (NCBI taxonomy): Eukaryota > Viridiplantae > Streptophyta > Polypodiopsida > Polypodiales > Pteridaceae > Ceratopteris > Ceratopteris richardii. The sequence continues at coordinate 8,774,952 of CM035414.1, forward strand.
TTGGGTTTGAGCTTGTTGTTGATCAAAAGGAGGACTTGATGGTGCCTGAAGGGGGGGGATTTCTTACTGTTAACAATCCTTTTGCCAAGGAGGAATAGTGATTTCTCAATCGACCACTCCCTGGGGGGATCGCCGAAGTTGAGAGCACACCTCTCCCGCCAAATTTTCCACAGGACTTCCCCTCTGATGGCGTTCCAGAGGGGAAACATGACACCAACAGCTGGATCAACTTCGAGGATAAGCAGATGCCTCGCATGGGATCGCCTTCTCATGGGACACGACACACCGAACTCGCTTGGTCTCAAATGGCACAATGGAAATAGCCTACTCAAAATCCCGAACATCAAAGAAACGGCTGACCACTAGATCAACCTCAACAAGAAGTGGTGCCTGTCTTGGAAGCATAAGTGAGTTGATCAAGCATGTGGGCTTCGGTATAATTGCACCAACAAATGTGAGGGTAGTGAAGGAGCTATGGATTAAGCTCAATAATCACAAATTATCTCTCTCAAATGATCTCATAGTCGGGTTCTCATCTCGTAAGTTTTTTATCAAATTTTACAGTTGAAGTTGGAGGCAAGATTTGAATTCAAATTCAAATTCTCACCATAAATTGAGTCTTAAACTATAGGATTTATTCTCTCATCAATCATCTACCAAATAACCCAAGATTTGATTCCTCCTAACTCCACGTGAGAGTAGTGGAATAAAACATAGGAACTTCTACAAAGATAAAAGGCAACATGAATTTTACAAGGGGATAGTCGTATGTGACTATATGAGATACATGCTACTTATGGTACCCTTCAAATATTTTAAGAACCTCTTGGTAGCTTCTAAGTGAGGTTTTATTGGTGTGTACATAAACTGGCTTAATGTACTTACTCCATTACATATATCCACTCTTGTTAGGGTTGCATAATTGAAACTCCCAACAAGCTTTTGGTAACTTGTAATATCTTCAAAAATTTCTCCCTCATGAGAACTAAGTTTGTGATTGAGTTCCATGGGTGTTCTTGCAATTTTAGTTTTCTCCATTTTGAATTTAACCAATATATCATGAATGTACTTCCTCTGAGTAATAAAGACACCACAATCTATGTATACAAGTTCTAATCCAAGAAGGTATGTTAACAAACCAAGATCACTGATCTCAAACTCTTCCATCATCTAGGTTTTGATTTGCTTGATGCCATTGGCATCATTCCCTGTAATGATAATGTCATCCACATAAACACACAACTAAATAACTTCTGAGTTAGTCTTCTTTATGAACAAAGAAGAATCTGCTTTGCTAGAAACAAATCCTTGATCTATGTGACAAGCCTATGGTTCCAAGCTCTAGGAGCTTGCTTTAGACCATAGAGTGCTTTCCTTAACTTGCATGCATAATCTGGTTTGTCCTTCTCTTCATACCCTTGTGGTTAAGCCATGTAAACTTCCTTTGAGATCCATCCATTTAGGAATGCATTCTTAACATATAAATGATATAGTTCCCAACTTTTTGAAGCAACAACACTTACCAAAACCCTGATTGTTGGCATCTTAGCTGTAGGTGAAAAAGTCTCCTCATAATCTACTCCATGGGTTTGAGCAAAGCCCTTTGCCGCTAGCCTTGGTTTGTACTTGTTTATAGAACAATATGAATTCTTCTTGATTTTATATATCCACCTGATTCCTATTACCTTCAAGCTTGGTTTCTTTGAAACCAAATTCCAAGTGTTGTTTTCTTGAAGTGCTTCAATTTCATCGCACATAGCTTCTCTCCATTCTTTCTTCTCATTGGCTTCTTCAAATGAAAAAGGTTGTTCTATCATAGAGTCTTTCGTCATGTACACAGAATGCTTGGTGACTAACAATGTGTCATAGCCATACCTTATGGGTTTTTTAATCTCCCTTTGAGATCTTATGAATGCTTGATTGGAAAACTCTAGAATGTCTTCGAGTTGCTTGAACTTGTTCTTGCATTTTGACTTCCAAGCCTTGAAGTCAATCTGCTCTTCATCCTCTGAGTTGACATCTTTTGGTAGTTGTTGATCTTCTTGAGTGAGAGTTGGAAAATCACTTTCCAAGTCATAAGGTAACTTGATCTTCCTACATATTTTACAATGGTTCAATGCGGGTCTCTTTCCATTCCATGCCTCATAGGGTTTCATTCCATCCAAGGATTTTGATGCAAGCCTATTAATCAAGTATGTGGCTTGTGCAAACAAACTCTACCCATAGGTAGTTTGGTAGTTTATTTTCATTCAACATTGATCTTGCAGCCTATACTATCAGTCTATTCCTCCTCTCTACCGCTCCATTTAGTTCACGAGTCTATCTTGTTGTGACCTCTCCCTTTATACCTCTATCCTATCAAAATGAGTCAAATTCATGTGAGAAGTACTGAGCACCTCCGTCAGATATGATCCTTTTCAAGCTTCTACATGTTTGGTTCTCAACCAATGCCAAATACTTTTTCAAACAAGGAAAGACTTCATTTTTATGCTTCATGAAGTAAAGAATTTTCCATCTACTATAATCATCTATGAATGAAACATAGTACCTTGATCCTGAGATTGATGGCTCTCTGCTAGGACCCCACACATCTGTGTGCACAAGCTCCAAGTAGTCTTCATACATATATCCTTTCCTGTTGAATGGTTGTCTCTGAGATTTTCCAAATTGGCATGCTCCACATTTGTAAACCATGTGTTGCTTCGACACATTTGGAAGTCCAAGCACACTCTAATCCCTACTTATTTTCTTTAGTGCTCTTTCATCTTTATGACCTAGCCTTTTATGCCAAACCTCAAGTTCACATAAGGTTTGATCTTTGTAGTTGAAGAGTGCAATGTTTTTGGTATCTTCAACTTCAAATCTAAAGAGTCTACTAGATTTCTCACCTTTTGCAATCCTCTTGAATCCTTGTTGAGGGTCTTCCACATATGCTCAATGCCTTGTAAATCTCACCTGTAAGACTTTCTCAACAATCTGTCCAACACTGATTAGATTGTTTTTTAATGGTTGGCACATATAAAACCTTACTCAAAAGGGTTTATGTTACCATCTGAAGCCTTGACATTTCCAATTTTCTTAACAGAGTATCTAGTTTCATCACGTGTTTGCACTTCATGATTCCCTTTAGGTTCTTCAAGGTTAGATAGCAATGCTACATTTCTAGCCACATGATTGGAACAACCAGAATCAATATAGAAAAGGTGCTCATCATCTTTACCTTGCTTGGATGTCATGTTCATGATCAGTACAGAATCCTCTTGGTCTTTTGTGTAGTTGTTATAATCTCTTCTACCCCTGAAGCCTCCTTGATAATTGTTGTTGTAGCCTTGGTTGTAATTGTGAGGATAATTTCTTCCTCCATTGTTGAGCCTACCTCTAGATTGTCTATAGCCTCCTCTATGGAAGCCTCTTCCTCTTTGATTCCTTGTGTTCTTGAAGCATTCTTCTTTGGTGTGATTGGTTAGGCCAAAGATGTTGCAAGGTGAAGTGTTGTAAGATCTGCCCCTACCTTGTTGTCCTCCTCTACTCCTTCCTCTAGTACCTCTTCCTCTACCTGTGAAGTTCACTTGAGAGGTACTAGCGTCTTCTTCATTCTTTTTGCCTTTACCTTTATCCTTACTTTTATTTCTATCTGTATAAAGGGAAGAAGATTGGTTACCTCTAGAGTTGTCTCCATTCTTGTTGAGATTTGTCTCATGTGTGAAGAGTTGCCCCATCAATGTGTTGAGGTCAGGTATTTGCATATCCATATATAGGTCCATTGTTGTGGTGAAGGATTCCCACTTATCATCAGCTTTGATGCCATTTATGATTTGCCTTACTATCTGCTCCTCTTCTATCGTTTTTCCAATGCTTGCAAGTTAGTCAGCCACATCCTTCATCTTGGTTACATAATCAGCTACACTTTGCTTTGGTTGCTTTTTCAACTTTGTAAATGCCATCCATAGCTGGTTCTTCCTAGACCTTGTATTTGATGAGAAGTATGAAGGAAGTACTTCCCAAGTCTCTTGGGAGGTTTTGCAATTCCAAATGTGAGGTAATAAGAAATCAGATATTGTGTTATGTACATAAGACCTGGCAAGAGCATCCTTTGCACACCATGTAGTTAGCCTTTCTTGCTCTTCCCTTGTAGGTTGATGTTTGCTCCTAAATGTTGGAATTTCTTCATCTCCTAAGATATATCCATATAAGCTTCTTCCTTAGAGGTATGCTTGTATCCTTAGGGACCATGATGGAAAGTTTCTCCTGTTCAATTTGTCAATGAGTGATGGAAATCCATCTCCCATCTTGCTTCTTGTTGCTCTGATACCACCGTTGGAGGAGATTGCAGACATATTCTAGAGATGAAGTGGTGTTGCAAAACCATGCTTCACACCAGCCAAGAATAAGTTGCGGACGTGTAGTAGGCCTCTTTATCTTCCTAATGATCACAAATAATCACCTATATGCTTTGGACTATGATCCTCTAATCCATGGATCAAAACAGATAAGTAAAAAGTTGCACCAAGATCATATACTTGCTATTTTGGTCTCTGCATATTTTCTGTAAAGTGATGAGTGCTCTCAACCTACTAGCAATTGGCTTAATTCCTTCTGGGAGTACCTAACTAACATAGATAGCTACCAATCATAAGTTATTTCAATAAAAAAGATGGACTACACACTAAGAATGATGCTTTGCAAGTTAGAAGACTTGCCTGACATTTTTGGGGTACTTTTGTGTGCAAACTAGATAGCAAAGATATGAAGATATCTCACAATTGGAAAAAGGAATAACAATGTAGCTATGAACTAGATAGTATAATGAATATATAGTACTTTAAATCACGTCGAATAATCAACCATGCACTGAGAGCAAGGTCTGAGAAGTTCATTGTTCTGAGATGAGTAGATGAGTGTTAGATGAGCATTGTTTTAATCATCTTGTGGTTGGAAATTCTTATTATAATGCATGGACTAAGGTCTATTTGAAGGCTTGCCAAAGGGTTTCCATGAGGACGTGTGAACCCCCTCCGAAAAGGTACGTCATACTTGTATATAAATGTGGCTTCAGTTAAATAAAAGGGTGTGTGCATGTTTGGTAGTCGTGGACTCGTGGTGTCTCTGATTGCTATTGGGTATGTCTTTCTCTTTATCATCTGCTTCATTTGTCACATAATGCATGAATGTCTATATCCTTCTGTTAAGGGTGAGGCCCGCCTACATCTTGGGTGGCTCGCACATTCAGCCATACCCTTGAATCGGCCGATCACTAGTAATGCTCGATAGTTCGTGTGGACTGAGGAGTGCAAAATTGCTTTTGATCGACTGAAAATACTTTTAACCCAGTAGCTGATTATTAGCAATTGATGAACGAACTTATTCCATTACTGAGCATGAATGTCTGGGCTTGGTTTATTCAGTGAAGAAATTTTGGCACTACTTATTGGGACGCCAATTTACCTTCCATGTGGATCATGTTGCTCTGGTTTATCTTGTTTGCCAGCAACATTTAGGGGGTAGATTAGCCAGGTGGGTGTTGTTACTGCAAGAATTTGATTATGTGGTCGAACACCATCCAGGGTCAACCCACGCATTGGCTGATTTCTTATCTCGGCTTGATTCCAGTGAACTTCCTAATGGAATTGATGATACTACCCCTGCTATCTATGCGACTCATTCGATCCAAGATGGTGGTCAGGAGCTCCCAATGGCACCTTTGAATTATGATACTCTTCTGACCTTCCTCACCAGTGGAAGCCCCCCGACTAATACTTCTACTTCACACCACTCCAGGAAGAGGTGTTTGCAGCCAAAGCTGAAGCCAGTTCACTACAGGAACAGATTCAAAGTCTCCAAGAATAGTTGAATGAGAAGAATGCCATCATCGCAGCTCGCGATGATGAGATTAGTAAGCTGACTCAGACAGTGACTAACAAGGAGGATGCCATGACCGCTTTGGGTAATCTCCTAGAGACCATGCATGCTGACTTGGTTACGATTGAGCTGAAGGGTCAAGAGATGGCTGAGTTAGCCTTACAAGCCGAAACTGAATTAAAGAAAGTCACATAAGAGATCTTTCAGTAAAAATCACTCTCTGGAAGAGGAAATCGGTCGCAATATTCAACTGAAGAAGGATGTCGAAGCCATCCAGAAAGAGAGGCAAGAGTTTTATAAAACCATGCAGTTCTAGTATGAAGAGCTTGAAGGTAGAGAGAAACAACTAGGTATCCAGGACGAGCGATTATCGTGCATTGATGCAGAGGTCGCTGACATGAAGCTACGACATGATGCGACGCTCGCTAACGACTTCTATCTTCAAGAAGCTTTTTTGCAGAGTCAAGCCGACGCCTTACTTTCCCAAGTAATCGCTTCCAGCTCTGTGCAGACCGATGCACATCTAGTTGAACTGCAAATTTTGAAGGAAATGTTAGATTCCCTCAAGCAAAAAATAACACGAACCTTTAAATTAGCAAGATCCATGTATATCCAAGGAATCATTGACGATTCCTAATCTTGTAATTTTCCTTGTTAGGTTCAAGTCCATCGTGCGTGGCAGTGTCAGGTCGCCGGAATATTATTTACAAGAATAATTGTAATTGTAAAGTCGCGCATTGAAAAGGTGTCGCGCAAACGTTGTACCGCTTTTTCCTAATCAATAGAGTATGCACGAAAGAGATGATAGATGCATCGCTGGCCTGTTCGGTCTCGGCCATGATCTGGAGTTGATTCTGTTCTGAAGTTATGTTAATCGTAGAGTTTTCTGTAAGAGTCAGTATTCGGAATTGTAGTGAATTAGGTACTGTGTTAATATTTTACTGTGTTGAAGTGAAGTGTGAAGTATAATAGTAATAATTAAGGAAGAGTGGAAGTTCTGTGTACATAATTACGGTGATTGTTAAGAACTGCTATGCACCGAAAGTGTAATTGAATCTTCTGTGATCGTTCGAAGTTAATCAATGAAGTTGATTGTCGGAAGTTAAGCAGTGAATTGGGAAAATATATAAAGGGCATCTGAATTATCAGACCCCTGACCATCCCAAGAACCCATGAGTAAGTACATAATAACTTCCACACTTAACATAGCAGAGAAGTGGAATAATCAATGTATAAGTATTAGATCACATAGAAATACAATGACATTGGCAATGTTCAATTGCACAATGTGAGGGTAGTAAAGGAGCTATGGATTAAGCTCACTAATCACAAAGTATCCCTCTCAAATGATCTCATAGTTGGGCTCTCATCTCGTGAGTTTTTTGATCCACTTTTATAGTTGAAGTTGGAGCCAAGCTTTGAATCCGAATTCAAATTCTCACCATAAAGTTAGTCCTAAACTATAGGATTTATTCTCTCATCAATCATCTACCAAATAACTCGAGATTTGATTCCTCTTAACTCCATGTGAGAGTAGTGCAATAAACATAGGCACTTTTAAAAAGATAAAAGGTAGAGTGACTTTTACAAGGGGATACTCATATGTCACTATATGAGATACATGCTAATTATCGAAGTATGTAGGCTTGGACTCTTTTGCACCAACAAAGATGATGTCTATAGTGTGAAGGTGACCATCCAACTCATTCTTGTGCATAGAAGGACTAGTTAAGCCAACATGATATCCTTATGGAAGGTCACATATGAAAGGATCAAGTTACTATTGTCATATTGAGCAAACGGTCACCAATCATACCACCTATAGTTGTCCTTATAATCAACAACCTAGATGACCTCAACCACAACCTTAAAAACCATACAATTATTCCACAAGGGAGCAAGCTAGGGAGGCTCTTACATATTCTTCATATCAAGAACCTCCATAGGCTCAAACACCTTATGAATTTCAAGGATATCCCCAACATCAATCGGTATTGGGACAACAACAACCTCATCCACAAAATGTAGTGTTTGTAAAGTATACCCAACCTAAAGATAAAACATAAAAAGTTATACTGCTTGTGACCCTTTAACCAACATGGAGAATATCAATCAAGGACATAAGAAAAACGTTTGAGAGTACTATGCTTATGATAAAAATCTCGTAGAGTACCAAGCTACTTATCAAAAAAACTATTATGAGTAGGATGATTATAGAGACAATTATGGATCTTGTTAACCTCTCACCTAGTATCTACCACACTCTTACTTAATTGGAATAGAACCAACTGCTATTGTCAATACACAATCAGTACTTTGCGGATGGAAGAGATTGAGAGGGTTCTTGGTTGGAGGGACTTCTATTACAAGGCCCTAAACTTTTCCTATTAGAACAATGCAGAATAAACACTTAGTTCAAATATCCATAATGATTAATGGAACATTATCTACATCTTTCACTCTCACATTCTTATCTATCGATCTTGTATATAAGATACACTATTTTTAGTAATTAATTACTTTCACAACAAAATTAACAATGCAGCACCACTAATGATAGATTAGAGATAGATTAGGGAACAAGATAGTATCAAAACTCAAGTATTTGGAACTCTTTGCTATTTATGCCTAAAGTATCAGAGGTGGAATTTTGCTCCATTCTATGTTCATCATTGTGCCAATTGTTATATTTGTCATAACACTTTGAAGAGGTCGCATCCCTATTTTTAGCAATCCAAAGACCATTATTCGACTGAATATAAGGTTACAAAATAGTAATTCACAATGGCCGTAACACTAGCATGCATGAAGAACCTGACCCTATGAGGAAGTATGAGGTGACTCACTAATCTCTTCATCATTAGAAGGTGCTAACACATCTAACAGAGCAACCTTGAATGTTTCTTGGGCTTCATCGAAAGTGTGTTGCAAGCTCTCTTTTGTTGTCTTGAGTAACTACCAGAATATATTCAGGTCCATCAACACATCACATGATGCCTACAAACTAAAAGTTTAATTTTCATACAACATATTTTCAGCTTGGGCCTTAGCAAGATGCTCACTCGTATCTTTGTGCATACAAAAAAGCTTTCCACATAACAATACTGCTAGTGCAATTTACCCTAGAAACTTCAACACAAATGGAATGAAGATCATGAGCAACGTTCTTTTCCATATCTTTTGCAATGGTGACAACAAAATTAAGGTGAGTGACTTCCTTGGATAGTATAGCAGTATCAAAGTAAAAATCTTGCACATAATAGCACAAAACATCTTGCTCTTGCTAGGCCTTTTGGAGTTGATAAGCTGATTCAATAATTATAGCTTCAAGGCCTTCATTTTCTTAAGGACCACAAACGCATTGGCCTTATGGTGATGATTAGAGTCTTGTAAATTGTGCACCTTGTGAAATGCGTCTTAGCACTCACAAGTGAACTATTCAAAAAAATCTCTAAAATGTTTCGTTTGTTATTGCCCCTGATCATGCAGTTGAGATAGACAATAATAGGTAGCAACAGACTCAAAAAATTCAACATCCAATGCCTGAAGGCGATCGTGTAGAGTATTGTTGTCAACCAAGAGAGAGTGATTGTGTTAAGAAAGATCATGAAAACGGTAGGCCATCATTTACTAATCATTGACAATAAGGGATTTGACATCAACAAGGTCATGCAGGTCAAATTCATGATTCATTCCAAAGGATCATGGACTTTCTGAGGGTTAATAGTGGATAAGGTACCAATCCGCAATCAATCCTAGAGGAGTGTCCCAAGGGGAAGTAGAAGGAGAACTAGGGGAGCAAGGAGTCCATCTAGGTGAGGAAAGATGTCGTTGGGAAGAAGAAGGAGCAGGGGGAAAATGTGGTGGCATTGAAGGAGGGGCGGAACAAGAACACACGTCTAAGTTGAAGATGCAATAGCAAGTGGCACGGAACCAATCACAATAGTTGGAGAAGAGGGATTTTCCATCGGGATAAGACACATTTTGTACGAGACAAAGGAGGATGGAGTGCACTATTTAAAAGGGATGATTGTTGTCATTGAGCACTAGGCACCGCAATACGGGATGATGAACGAGGTTGAGACTTCGTGGAGCCACAGTGATGGGTGGTGAAGAACTAGGGGGGTAAGGGATCCCTTCAGTGGATGTAGGCATGACACTAGGTCCATCATCATCTTGCTAAGTACGAGGATCCAAAGATTCTTGAGACAATGAGGCGATAGAAATATTCTCACGAGGATGGTTGTGGGAGTGATGAAAAAAAATGCCCACACTTTCATCTTGGTTCTCAAAAAACGAACAGACTGACTAAAAAGGAAGGAGGGGAGTGGCCATCAGAACACAAGGAGGAACCTTCTTACGCAACTACCCAATTATGGATTGACATTCCTTGTGTATTTTTTGAAATAAGAATGTCACTCGATTGATAGATTTAGTGTCATCATGAGATAAATAGGAGAAGAACTAGTAGGAGATGCCATAGGGCTTATGTTGCAGGCTGATGGCGATTATGAGGAAACATAGAATCATTATTCAAGTCCAAGGCAAGTGGAAATAGCATACTAATTCGAATCTACTTAGGGAAACGTAGAGCCATATCTTGAGGGGGAAAGAGGTTGCATGGAGGTTTGACCATCATCAAGAAGAAAGAATTGTTGTCTGACAATCATAACAGTGAGAGGATGAGGAACATCATTAATAGGAATATGCCGAATGATATTTAAGCTTGGGCACTTAATGATGGAATGGCTGATAGCCAAATATTCTAGGTGAGGCACAATGGCTTCCCATTGCATCATAGAGAAACTATGGAGACGTGGAATAGTAAGGTAGGAATATATTATCCGCCATGACAACTCGCAATGGCTCAAACAGGGCTAAGACTTCCATGGTGATCAAGGTAGAGAATGTAGAGGGATGGAAAATGCACACTACATAGAGGATACCCAAATGCAATAAGAATAGGAATGATGCAAGTAGAGGAAGTATTGCAACGATAGGGAATCATGGCATAGAAGATCATGTGGCAGGAAGAGTACCATGCATGTAGCATTGGGTAGCACTAGTACATCCTACACGGTGCCATGACATTATAAATTTAAGGCCATTCTCCTCAACAATGATGCAAAAATTTTGTTGTAGTATGACCAAAGGGAGCCAAGACCCACACCACCTTGCATGGAAGCAATAGGAAAGCTCAAGAAGGACTCTCCTTTCATCCAACCAACCCTCCAAAGCACTCATGCCATTGGCCAATTGCTCCTAACAATGTCACAAACCCTTGAGAACATGGAGAGGAAGGTCACTAGGATCATAGTCCACAAATGGAAAATACAAGAAACACAACAACATTCTACTCACACACAAGGAGAGACAAGCCTCCACACAAACCACACTCTCACACACAAAGACAAATATAGAAAAGTGCACATAGTCTTAAAGTAGAGAGTTCTTCCCTTTCATTTCTAAAATATATGTACATGGAGGACCTTAAATCTGGCTACCATCAGATACATATGATGGAAAGTGATATTTATAAGAATTCTTTTAGGAATCAAATACAATCCATTATGAGTTTATGGCAGTGCCCTTTGTACTTACAAATGCTCCTACTACATTCAGATGTATGATTAATAATTTTTTCCTTGTTTATCAAGTTTTCCTTCTTGTTTTAGTTGATAGTATAATTTTTTATAGTAAGACTGAAAGTGACCACAAGAAGTATTTAGAAATAGTTTTTACTTTGTTATGTAAGAACACGCTTTATGCTAATCCTGAAACATTTTTACTTTTTTCCAATGTAAACTAGAATATTTAGGGGATATTATTTCTAGTCAATGAGTGCATATAGACCCAAATAAAATGAATGTAATTGTAGAATGTCCTATACCTCAATCACTTACTGATGTACGTTTTTTTCTTCGGTTGGCTAGTTTCTATAGAAATTTTCTTCAAAGTTTTTCTTATTTATAATTCTCCTTAATTTATTATTGAAAAAGAAAATAAAATTTGCATCAAGGATAGAACAAAAAAAAACTTTTGAAAAACTCAAACATGCACTTCATATGCAGCTATTTTGTAGGTATGTGATTTTTGTGAAACCTTCTCATATAGCTATAGATGCTAATGGTTCAGGTACAGGTGCAAACTTAATGCAAAATGATCATCCCAGTGCATTTGAAAGTAGGAAAAGTAAGCCTTGTAAAAAGAAATGCAGTACATGTGATAAGGAACTTTAGCTGTTGTGAAGGATTTGGAAACACTACCTTATAAAACATACCAAAAAGCTATTAAACATTTATTAAATCAACCATTGATTCCTCATAGACATATCAAATGGAATTATTTTAGTCAAAATTTATAGCTTATGATTTTATATTAACGTATTGTTATTCTAAAGATCTGATACCATATGTTGAAAGTGGGTGGGCCACAATAACAATAAATCACAAGTTTACAAGATCTTCCAATAGATGAACCTTAACAAACACACTTAATACTCAAAAAGAAGATGAGCGAGAGATAGAGAGAGAATAGATAGGATTTTAAGTATAACGGTAAGCTATGAGGCTCACCTACACTATCTATATTCTAATGTCAAATTAAAAAGTGTGAATATGATACAAATTGACAATATTTGTATCTAGCCAGAAATAGGAACTAGATACAAGAGATTGTGTGCCTAAGAGGTATGAAGAGTGTGCATGTGAAAATATAGAGAATAAGAACAGTTTAGAACTATTTTACAGCAAACCCAAATTTTGATCAACCCAATAAAAAACAAGTGACCTAGCAAGTAAGAACGGAAATAGACTTGCTACTCACACTAAATCAACAATGGATGTTGATGATAAGCTGACATAATCACCTCAAAGTAATCACCAAGATGTCGACCACAACTCCTCCAAGAGTGTGAGAACTTCTCCTCCAAGATGGCCTCCAATATCTCCTCCTTGCTCCTTGAGAGTGAGAAGATATCTCCTTCATCACTACTTTCAAGATGGCCTCCTTAGCTTGCTAAAGGTTGAGTAGATCCTCCTTGAGAAGATTGAGTGATGCTAAACAATGAACTAATACCTTTTTATATAGTTTTGAAGGAAGCTCTAAAAGCACAATTATCAGAACAAAGCATGTTTAAAAGCTACGAATGCAATCGCTAACTATTACTTTTATTCAAAAACTTAATCGTGAAAACGTTATGTCATCTTTGCTTTTTGAATCATAAAAAACTACTCAAAATTTTGTAGACGTGTTGCATCTCAAGAGATTCGAACCGGCATGGGTTCTTTGCAAGTCACATACCTTATCCAAGGTGCCCATGCCATTTTCTTGTTGTAATTCTTGTAAAGAAGACTAAATATGTTGGTAGCTTCAGAACTTTGGGCAATTTTTAGACTATGTTTACATTGTTTTCAACAATCCCCCCTTCAATGTCATAATGGTACAAACCTGCAAAACTTTTGATGTCTGCAAATATCTCTTAACTAATTTTCACTGAATCTTGAGCTAATTGAGTATGAACTTGGATACTTGAAAAATTGCAAACTAAATGTCCAGACGTGTGTTACATAAATATATCAAGCAACCAACTACTTAACTATATGATGTAGCATCAACTGATTCTTAATATGCTTTCAATTTTAATGACACAAGACATCCATAGGTATCTGCATAGGTTTGGAATCTATCATCTCAAAGCTTTCCAATAATTTCTCAATCTATTTCTACGGTGTCATGTAGATACACTCATCTCTATACATGAACTCAATCCTCCGACTTGTGATAATCATATCAATTTTTTGTGCATCTTGAACACTAGCTCGTTCATTCTCATTTGAAGTAAGAGCTTAAATATCATGACTCTCAAAATGACATAATTTACCTGGTTGCCTTCTTTCTTCCTTGTTTGACTTTTGGTTCTTCTAGTGTATTCTGTTATACCACTGTCCTTCCTAGTTTGATATAACCACTTTGGTGTATTCCTAAAAAGTGGTGGAATTTTTTTTGGTTCTTTAGTATCTCTTTCTTTTGGAACTGTGGAACCTTGTATAACTTCATAAGATAGAACATCAAGAGGTACTGATGATAGACTAGGTACTAGTGTAGGTAATGAAACCCTTTCTTCACATGTATCTCTTAGGGTTTGAGTAGGCTCATGACCCCCCTTGTATGGCTGGATGTAAGAATCTAAATTTGTTCTAAAAAATGCATATTCATATGCTTTTATGAACTCTGAAATCTCTTCCTTCTTATCATAAATCTAACTTTTTGCAATCTATGCATTATGTGAGAGTAGGATATCACTTGTATCTAGAACATAGAATATGTATCATTTTCTTTCAATTGCATAACCAATAAAGACAACATTAATGGATTTCACATCAAGCTTACCATGATTCTTCTTCTCAATATGAACATAAGTTGGGGATCCAAAAACTATCAAATAACTCACATTGGGCTTCTTCCTATAATAAGCTTCATAAGGTGTGATAACATTTAAATCTTTTGTGGAAGATCTATTCATAATGTGATTAGCTGTATGTACTACATCAAACCAAAAATTGAGAGAACGCTTTTTGGATTATATCATACTATGCATCATCTTAACAAGTTTCCTATTATTTCTCTCTACAACACCATTCTATTCTAGTGTGTAACTAATAGTGAGTTGATGAGAGATACCTTTTTCTTAAGGAAAAGACTTAAAGTCTTTAGACATGTACTCTCCTCCTCTATCACTTCTCCAGATCTGGATCTTTGACTGACTTTCATTTTCAATCATAGCTAAGAAATTCTTAAAAGTAGGAAAAACCTCTCACTTTGCTTTAATACCATAAATCCATGAATGTCTTAAGAAATCATCAATGAACATAACAAAGTACATATAACTTTGAATAGAATATATTCTCATCCAACCATTGACATCTAAATGTATGATCTGCAACTTCCTTGTGGAGGTGATATATCCATGCTTCTTGAAAGGTAGTTTGTGAAGCTTTTTCTCAAGACATCCTTCACATGACTCTGCATCATTTGGTATAGCAAAAGTAGGCAAACTCTCCACCATACCTTGATCTTTGATATGCTTGAGAGCTCTGTAACTGATATGACCAAATCTAGCATGCCATAACTTCATATTCTTCTTAGGTGCAGTAGATCTAGAAACATTGGCATGCCTCATTTTGGATAATACATACATTCTGTGTCTACTTTCACCTTGGAGTAGACAATGCTCTTCATCAAGTGAGAGCATCTTACATGAATCTTTCTTAAAAACAACTTTATAAGCATATGTCAAGAAAGCAAAGATAGAGAGAAAATTCTTCTTCATGTTTGAAACATAAACAACATTGGAAATCGTGAAATTTTCATGTGCTCTAGACTTCAGGTTCACTTCTCCAAAACCAACAACATCCAAAATCATAACCATCTGAACTGGTCACTCTTCTACAGAAAGTGTTAGAAAGGGAAGAAAATACCTTTCTACAACCTGTCATATGCTTAGTAGCTCTAGAATAAAAAATACAAGGATTATCTAAGATTGCATTTAATGCTACCTGATCAAAAGCTACTTCTTCAATACTAGCACATGCATATGAATCTACCCTTGAAGATTTAGGTTTTGGATCATCTTCAAAACTATTACCTGATGCTTACTTCTTCTTTGAAAATCCTTGATCTCCATACTCCTATAAAATGGCATGGTTTCTTATAGTAGTGACATACTCCTTTCTTTGAATTAGATGTAGTCCAAGAATTTTCTTGGGGTGTAGAGGAAGCATTAGAAAAAGGACTAGAAGACCTAGGATTAAAAGAGTCACTTTGGTTCTTGGATTTCTGACTCTGCTTCTCCATCTTATTATTTCCTTCTGATGATGATAACATTGCCTCATCATTCTCTTCCATACCCTTTTGTTCATCTTCATCTTGAAGTAACAAGAGTTGTAGCTCTTCAAATGAAAGTTCTCTATCTCTTGTAGAGAGAGATAAAGACGTAACAAAAGTAGGATTTGTAGATGGAAGTGATATTAGAAGTGTGTTTATCATCTTGTCATCAGAAATAATAACTCGAACATTGAGTAAGTGATCTCGTAAATCTTTGAGCTTCAAAATATGTGTCTGAACTGACTCACCAACTTTCATCCTTGTGTTGGCTAGTTGTCTTCTTAGATGAGCTTTCCTAGCAAGGGTTTTTGCTCTGATAGAGAGTCGCTAACTCCAAACAAGCCTGATGAGAGGTTTTACAAGAATTAATTTGGGGTATAATATGCCTCTTGACTCCCATTGCAATACATGAACGGGCTAGTGCATCCCTTGAATCCCATCTAGATTGTTCTTCTGTAGGAAGTAATCTGGTAGTACTACCACTAACTCTTGATGAAGGAAATGGGTCACTATTTCTCTTTCTCAATCAAGATGAGCTCTCTCTTCCTTCGTAATGCCTCAAAATCCAATTCATCATTTTCCATTGATCCTTTCTCAGTAGCAAGAACATCTTGGAAGAGATCTCCATAACATAGAGGGTCTGAATGATTCTACATTATCCATTGAATCCTTTAAACTATCTTAGTAAAAAAATGTTTATAATATGATGAATGTTGATCATCTACCTATTGAATCTCATCTATCTGCGGATTCAAGTGCATGTGGAAAAAATGAGAGAGAGCAGGACACTAGGCTCACCATGCCCATCACATTTATAAGAAAGCCTCATGAAGTAAGTAAAACATAATTTCAATTCTCCACTTCAGATAAACAAGTTGCTTTAGATGTTGTGAAGCACTGTTGTGGATTAAAATGTTTGCACAATCGATTTGGAATGAAGAAACTAAATAATCAAAGAAAGAAATTCTTCAATTTAGATAATGAGAGACAAGATCTATATATTGGTGCACATGTAAATCATTGAGGATAATATGTCCATATCACGTGTTTCATTTGAATATTACTTTAGTCAAGGGATCCGATGTTGTAGGGATGCATTTGAAATTGCAATGAGCTTAGGGAATTTGAGAATCCATAAGGTTAAGCAAAAATGTATCAATGGAGATCTCATCTTTAAAAATTGTTATAAAATTTCAAACAAAGGATTTATTGGTCATCATGCAATGAGTTTGATGATGAACTATTTAAGGTTTCATTGTGAAGTTATGCCCAGTATTGGAAGGTTACACTTGTCAAATAACATTACACGTCAAGAAGTATTCTAGGTCTATAGAGAAGAGATACTCAGTAAAAATGAAAAACTTAGCAGTATCACCATTTTACTAGATTGTGGAAAGAAGAGCTCAACAATGTTATCATTCCTCAAAAAGTTAGGATAGGTCAATGCTCACTTTTTTCCACTTTGAAGAACATGGCTAAGGGGGCCATAGAAGTTTTACAAAAAGATAATTTTACAATTCTTTTTAGAGAGCATCATGAGAGTCAAGCTTTAGAAAGAAGGAGGGTAGTTCATCATAGAGGTAAAGCACTTAGATATCTAGAGCATTATATGTGTTTGTTGATTGGTGGTATGGTTCAAAAGAAGACATGCTTTCCTCTTTTCTCATGCCTTCCCAAGGATATTAGGGATGAAGTCCTTGTGCAAATGCATTTGGTATGTGCATTGTTTTATTTAATGGAAATGTAAGGTCTAAGATTTTTGTCACCTATCCCAACATGCATAATGATGCGAATCTCAGTATGGCTATGATTCTAGACTTTTTCAATCATGGGAACATTATCTACAACCAATTCTATATTTGCAACTTTGTAACACTACGAGAGAGAAGAGGAATTATATAATCTTTGGATTCCTATTCATGGTTTCTGATTAAAAAGTGTTTTAAAAATTTAAGGTCAATTTTATTTTGGTTGGGCATACTCATTATCACATCGATCAAATGTTCAATAAATCTTCTAAGAGATTGGCACGTGTAATTCATTTACTCTTCAATCATTGGCCATTTTAATTTTAGAATCTTTTACTCCAAAGCCTGAAGTTCAACATCTTACACAAATCTATAACTTCAAGTCTAATTTTTGTTAAATAGGTGTTGATAATAGTAGTGAAGTTTTGGCACCATTGTACAATATTAGTTTCGAGTATGTGTATTTTATGAGGATGATTGATGACACAACTCTTTTATTTGCAAAGAAATATTCATCTTCTTATGGATGGGAGCATATGGATGGATGTAAATGTTTATTGTATGTTCTTAGTTTGATTGTTCATAGTGCAAAACAATCTCCATATGAATATAAACGAATTATGGTAGAATCTTGAAACACGCTTGAGCAAAGTGAAAGGTGGATGTAGACACTTATGTAAAAAAAGAGACAAATTTAGTGAAAACTATGCGGGCAATGAAGATATATCTTGGTGGAGTGATTTTTTAATGCATCAAGAAGAGATAATAAAAAGTAACATTGCATGAAATTGGCCAATTGAGATTCTAGGCACATGGGATTTTACCACACAAAGGTCAATGAATGTGGATAAAGCATGTAATGCACATCCACTTCAAATCTTAATAGACCCACCGAAAGTGAATACTTATGTAGGTCCAAGGATGACAAAACAAGTCAAAATCTGATGGAATGAATATTTGAAGGAGATAAATGTTGGCATGCTTATTGCAGTCTTTGTTGAGGGTGATAAATTTTTCAAACCATTTTGGATTGCAAAAGTTCTAAATGTCACTAAGGATATAGACCAAGATAGAATAACCTATTTGATAGTCCATTGGTGTAAGGAATTCATAGGAAAGCACATTTTAGAGATTGTATACTATAACCACAAGTGATCCATGGTGCTCTAAGTTGTAAGGCCCCCATTATGAGGAGAAGCCATTATGAGAGCCTGGACATTTGTGGAACCCTAACTTCCAAGATAGATGAGGTCTATGTGTGATCATTGATGGTTATAGATGATCTTTGTGAGCCTAGCAGTTTGGTTAGGTAGGGCATAAACTCCCAGGCCATTGGGTTGGCATTTAAGGTGAAAATAAAGACCCTGTGGCATCACGTGGTTTCCCCATAGAACCTTAATGGGGGCAGTGCAGAGGGGGGCTTGCCCCCTTCTGCGGGGCCCGAGGTCCGGGAGATGGTAGGACTTCTAGTCATTGAGATCTTGTCAGATCGTATATTTTACCAACTATTTTGTATCTCCCAACTACGTTTATGTATACCGAACCGCCTTGTAAAAGCTATATAAGCACGGTAGAGCATTCCGCACTAGTAAGCCCTTCATCTAAAGTTTGTCTAGATCGCCATCTAAGCTCCACATTGGGAGCACACGGGTGGATAGCACCATCATTGTAACTGCATTACGCTCGGCAATCGGAGAACTTGAGTTCTCTATCTCTCAGTTTCCGTCTATATTTGTCTGCATTTTTTCTCTCAACTCTATCTACAGGTCTATTCCGCTGTGCTATTATTTTCTTACATGTTATCAAAGCTCAGGAGGCTCTGAGTAGTGCAAAAGCAGAAACGCAGAGGTTGTAAAAGAGAGAAGATGTCAAGTGGTGCATCATCATCTACGACTGGGGGCCAAGGTGGTTCATCTACAGGAGTAGGTGGTGCACAAGCACGAGCAGTAATGATGTCGGTCATCCCAATGTTGCGGATACGGCCACCAGCCTTCACAAAAGGTAAACTTGATGGTACAAACTACACCCTGTGGAAGTTCAAAATCACTTCTATTCTTGATTCGTATGAGCTTTTGGATATTGTTCTTGGGACTGATCATGAGCCCCAAGAAAGACTTGATCCAAATAATCCTGGTCAAATGTTTCCTCCTGATGTTGATCTTCTACGTGCTTGGAAATGTAGAAATGCAGATGCACTATGTGCTCTTGTTACAAGTACTTCTGATAGTGTTCTGACTCTCATTCAGCATACTATGAAGGCATGTGAAGCATGGAACATATTGAGAAATCAATATGAAACTCGTAATCAGACACGGATTTAGAACTTGGAGAATCATCTTGCAACAAAACGGTTTGCTGATGGGGAGACTGCAGAGGTGTTTATCACTCGCATAAAGAATCTACAAGATCAAATGGCGGGAGCAGGTGTTCAAAAGTCAAGTGAGGAGCTAGCTCGACGATGTCTTCGAATCTGTCCACCTAAGTTTGCTGGTTTGGTAACTGCTCTTAACACTCAAATCAGACCTCAACCACTAACGTTTGAAGAATTCAGTGCGTTACTCATGGAGGAGGAGCTGCGGCTCAAGGCAAGGAGTGGTGGTAGCAAAGGAGATGCTGCATTCACAGCAAATGCCAAAGGAGGCAAAACAGACTCTTCAAAAGATGGAGACAAAAAGAAGAACGACAAAAAGAAGTTCAAGGGAGAGTGTTTCCACTGCAAGAAGAAAGGACACAGAATCCAAGGCTGTTGCATCAAGAAGGCAGAAGAGAAGATTGGCTCTTCAAAAGGTGGCAAGGGCAAGGAGTGTGCCAACACAGCAGAAATAGATCTTGAGTTATTTTTTACAATAGAGGAGGTATGCTCCTCGGCTGAAGATTCAGGAACAGATGACTCATGGATGTTGGACAGTGGTGCATCTCATCACATGACAAGTAGAAAAGACCTTTACATCTCCTTACAACCTCTAAAGGAACCCATCACAGTAAAGGTAGGAAAGAATGCAAGATGTCCTACAGAGGGCGAAGGTATGGTTTCTTTCATTAACTCTTATGGCGATATCAGAAAGCTTTCAAATGTGTTGTATGTTCCACAAATAAAGCGAAATCTACTTTCAGTAGCTTCTATAACTGATCAAGGTAATCAAGTACCTTTCAGTAAGACAGGAGCTAAGATTATGGACAGTAACAACAACATTGATCCGATTGGCATAAGGAGGAACAACCTGTATGAGTTGTGTGCCCTTACAACCACTACAAACGTGGACACAAGTAAGCTATGGCACGAGAGATTCGGCCACATTGGATACCATGTACTGAAGGAGATGCTTCACAGGGGTATGGTTGCACACCTACCATCGATTGCAGAAATGAAGGAACCATGTGAAGCTTGCATGATGGGCAAGCAACAGAGGAAGGCATTTCCACAAGAAAGCAAGAATAGGGCAAGCTATCCTCTAGAGTTGGTGCATGCTGACTTGTGCAGAAAAATGCCTACACAGGCCTTGGGCGGATCTTCCTACTTCATGTTACTTGTCGATGACTATAGCAGGAAGATGTGGGTGTACTTCCTTTGCGATAAGGCTCAAGCTTTTGGTAAGTTTAAAGAATGGCTTCAGCTTGTTGAAACTGAAACAGGGAAGAAGATGAAGAAATTCAGGACAAACGGTGGTGGTGAGTTCACGTCAACAGAGTTTAAAGATTTTTGCAAGAGTAAGGGAATCAAGCATCAACTCACAGTGGCACATAGTCCTCAATAGAACGGTGTTGCAGAATGTTGGAATCGAACCATCATGGAGATGGCAAGGTGTATGTTGAAAGGAAAGGGTTTGCCTAATCAATTTTGGGCAGAGGCTGTCAACACTATTGTCTACATCTTGAATCGAAGCTACACCAAGGCACTTGATGGAAAGACTCCACAAGAATCCTACACTGGTAAAAAACCTTATGTTTCCCATTTCAAAGTATTTGGAAGTGAATGTTATGTACATGTTCCAGATAGGGAGAGAAACAAGCTTCAACCAAAAAGCATCAAATGTATCTTCTTAGGGTACGGTGAAGATAAAAAGGCTTATAAGCTTTATGACCCTGAGGCTAAGAAGATCATGGCGAGACGTGATGTGGTGTTTAAGGAGGAGCAGCCACATGCAGTGGAGGAGGAAAAAGATCTTCCACTTTATCATCAGACGAAGGGGCAATCCACTATTAACCTGGCCCAAGAGCTATCCCTTGTACACAAGAGAAGGAAGCATCATCTTTAGATGATGAGTCTGAAAGTCACCAACCTGTCGATACCCAAGTGGAAAAGCCATTGCCACGTTGGGTGAGGCAGCTCTATGATTCTTCAAACCCCATCCCACAATCACTAGAATAGGTTGCAGATGGACCGAGGCGATCATAGAGAATAGAGGAACAGAGACGGGCAAGCACCCATATTGTAAACACAGCCTTGATGGCTGATCTCATTCAAGAAGCAAAGGAGCCAACCAATGTGGAAGAGGCACTCCATGATACGAATTGGAGGGCTGCTATGCAAGCAGAATACAACAATATCATGAAGAATGGAACTTGGGAGCTAATGGATCGACCCCCTAAGCGTAAAGTCATTGGCATCAAGTGGGTCTGGAAGCTAAAGTACAAGGCTGATGGTACTCTAGAAAAGTATAAAGCAAGACTTGTTGCATAGGGCTACTCACAAGTTGAAGGCGTTGACTTTTGTGAATCATTTGCCCCAACTGCAAGAATGACTACTATCCGAGTAGTACTAGTTGTGGCTGCACATAAGCGTTGGCCAGTTTATCACATGGATGTCAAATCAGCGTTCCTGAATGGAAACCTCAAGGAGGAGGTATATGTGTCTCATCCACCAGGGTTTGAGGCTCCCCACTCAGAGAACAAGGTATGTAAGCTCAAGAAGGCATTATATGGGCTAAAACAAGCCCCTAGAGCATGGTACCAGCGGATAGATAAGTATCTCTTGAATCTAGGTTTCAAAAGATGTGCTTCTGATGCTAACTTGTATGTTCTAAAGAGAGGAGGGAAGACAATTGTGCTTGTACTCTATGTAGATGACCTTGTGATTACAAGAAATGATGATACTCTTCTTCAACAAACAAAAGATGCCCTGAGTTCAGAATTTGAAACGACAGACTTGGGCTTAATGCATTATTGTTTAGGTCTTGAAGTTTGGCAGGAACCAGGGAAGATTTTCATCTCTCTCAACAAAAGTATGAAAAGCAGATATTGAAGGCATTCGACATGGAGGATTGCAAGGAAATTTCTACACCTATGGAGGTCAACACAAAATTATCTATTGAAGATACTTCACCTCCAGTGGATATTGGAAGATATAGGAAATTAGTTGGAAGACTCATCTACTTGTGCAATAGCAGACCAGACATCTCTTATGTTGTTGGAGTTGTAAGCAGGTTCTCTAATAAGCCTTGCCAAACTCATTGGAAGGCAAGCATGCGAATACTCAGGTATGTGAAAGGAACTACTAATTGTGGTATTCTTTATGAAGAAGGATCATCTCTGGTCGGATGTTGTGACTCAGATTGGGCAGGAGATATTGATACCAGA
The DNA here is from genome assembly GCA_020310875.1 of Ceratopteris richardii. NCBI lineage: Eukaryota > Viridiplantae > Streptophyta > Polypodiopsida > Polypodiales > Pteridaceae > Ceratopteris > Ceratopteris richardii. The sequence goes on from CM035414.1 coordinate 8,798,021, forward strand.
AAATCAGTTTCTGGATATTGCTTTTCTTTAGGATCAGGGATTTTCTCTTGGATCAGTAAGAAGCAACCAGCAGTGGCATTATCTTCTATTGAAGCTGAGTACAAAGCTGCATGCATTGCAGCATGTGAAGCAGTATGGTTGAGGAGGATCCTATGGCACATAGGAATACAAGGACAGGAGGCTACAGAGTTGAAGTGTGACAGCCAAACTTGCATGGCCATCGCCAAAAATCCTATTTTCCATGCATGTACCAAGCACATAGAAATCCAGTATCACTATGTGCGCGAGTTGATTGAGGATGGGGTCCTGGAGATAAGCTATTGCCCTACTGAAGAAAATGGAACAAACATCTTCACCAAGGCTCTTGGGAGAGAGCAACTTCTTCGACACTTTCCAAAGCTTGGGATTGGACCAAGGAGGTAGTTCACCATCGGGTGGACATTGAGGGGGGGTGTTAGATATGCTCAATACTCCACCCTCATGTGACCACAAGTGATCCATGGTGCTCTAAGTTGTAAGGCCCCCATTATGAGGAGAAGCCATTATGAGAGCCCGAACATTTGTGGAACCCTAACTTCCAAGATAGATGAGCTCTATGTGTGACCGTTGATGGTTATAGATGATCAGCACCATCATTGTAACTGCATTACACTCGGCAATCTGAGAATTTGAGTTCTCTATCTCTCAGTTTGCGCCTATATTTGTCTGCATTTTTTCTCTCAACTCTGTCTACAGGTCTATTCCGCTGTGCTATTATTTTCTTACATATACAATACTGGCAAATGAATGGGTTCAAAAATGAAAAAAGAATATTAAGAGTATATCCACTCTTAAAATAGATAAGCTAGATATTCTCATTGATTATTTTTTCTTAAGAAAAATAGGGTACTTGAGAAAAGCAACCATCAATATGATAAAAAAAAACTTCCAAATCTATGTAACACAGTTGGTATGTACTTGGATGAAGATAAAGCTCTTGTCCCTATGGAAGAGCATATGTACTTGGATGAAGATAAAGCTCTTGTCCCTATGGAAGAGCAGGAAGAGAATTCAAAAAAGTCAGAAAGTGAAATAGATGTATTAGATGAAGGGGGAATATTCTATGAAGAAAGTTCTAGCTTGATTTGAAAAGCTGTTATAATTTCCATTACAAAACAAGTGTTTTTGCATACTTCATGTGAAGAAATCATGTTATGTAATATGTTTGAATCCCAATTCAATTCCTCCTTCATAAATATGTTACATGGGTTTCATCCATATGCTTTTTGTAATCCCTTTCATATTTTTCATATACAATTTGCAGATGGCGATATGCTACGGTATACATTTGTTGACAAATTTTGATATTAGAAATTTTGATTAAATTTTAGAAAATGTTAAGAAAATAAAGGTTTTTAGTTGATTTAAATAAAATATATGTATACTAGTATAAAGGGTTTTCAAACATAAGACTCAATTTGCTTGTTTTTTGACAAGGGATTTCTCTTTTATCGACATATTTCTCATTTGTTATGACTCACTGTTTGAAGTAGATTGGTGGTCCACAAATTAAAAAACTATCAGTGGTACTCCCAGAAGATTGTAGCAAACATTTCTTCAAATGTTTGCTTATAACATGTAGGCAAATATTTGATTCTACTCTACCATGCATAGCAAACGTTAACTATTGGGGTAGTGCTCATGTCATATACCAAACCGAGATTTCCCTTTTCAAAATTGGGTGCATTTACATGTGGATATTTAACCTTCATGAAGGCCCTAAAAGTTTTAAGCATCATATCGAGGATGTGCATACACATCTTTGTTGCAATAGGAATCTTTGAAAGCCTCGGGAACTAATGGCGAATCGTCATAGTCATCTACACCATGGTTGGTAGTCTCTGTGGATGAGCGAAGTAGGGACATTTGAACCAATCAACACAATTCCATTTGTTCTTTACTATAATAGCAAAGGCTTTACAATTGCACCTTTGTGGTACAGGTCCATAGCACAGGTTATAGAGAATAAGTAAAGGAGCCTTTCTCTAGGTTTGAGGCATTTCTGAATATTTGCGCAATAGTTGCCCATCCAATTGGGCTGAAAGATAGTGCCTTCCTTTGCAATGGCTCGAAGGTCATTGGCCATTTTCCAACAACCCTTTCTATGTGTACATCGTATTCCTCTAATTGTACAAAGTACAAAAATTATTGTAGGTCATTAGTGACAATCTAGCAACTAGGTGCCAAATGTTGGAAACATTCAAAATGCAAGATTTGATCTTTGATGAGAGCGAATGCTAGTTTTTGTACATCTTCAAAAGCGAGGTGGTAATTTTTGTAACTTTTATCTATTTGTTTTACCTAGAAGCTTATTGTAACTCGAATAAATCCTATCCTTCTTCTATAATGGATCCTCCTATCATGGGTTGCGGCTCATAATCTTCTTGATATATTCGATCCATGAGGATTTTGATAAGTTCTTATTCTATCATTAATTCAGGTGGTGAGGGTGGATGCTCATCACTTGCCATCTTTAGGGTGACTTCATATTGTTGCATGGACATGTCGATGACTTGTCTAGATAATTCTTCTAATTTTCTAGTTATTTCTTCTGTGAGCATGAATAAGATACTCCCAATCACTTGAGTAGTGTGTGTTAGGGAATGAGCTACACCCTCCAAGAG
>CM035414.1:8805683-8810683 GCA_020310875.1 Ceratopteris richardii
TATATCGCTTTCACTTTCAAGTCCTCTAATATAAGGTAGCAAGTATTCATTGACTCCCATGTAGATTATGCAACTAGCTTGAGCATCCTTCTTCATCCATGTCTTCAAATCTGTGAGTTCATCCCTAGTTGGAACACTAGGATCTCTGAATTCTAGTTTTTCTTCTTCACCTCTGATATAACCTATCATGTCTTTGCTCATGAGATGAGCTTCCATCCCCATTGACCAAGCTGGATAGTTTTCTCTATCCAATTTCTCTATCTGAAGAGAATCTCCCATCCTTTCTTCACTTGTGTATTAAACTCTTCCAGCTTTGTGTGAAATAAGTGTACCTTTACTTCCAATCTAGTTCCTTTTGGTGTTCTTGATAGCTTCAAACCTCCTTCTCTAGCTTTCACTTCAAAATTTCACCTTTTAAATCTTCAAAGGTTTATTTTTGTATAGATGCAACAGTCGGGGTCCTCCATTCTTCAATTTTGATGATTCTTGCTCTGATAGCACTGATGGAGAGCATTAATCTCCAAAAGAACAAGCTATCCTTGATGTTAGAGCACCTCTGTATTAGGAACATTCATTGGCTTAAATCATTCATTGGCTGACCAAATATGTAACGTTGTTGTAATCAATGTCCAACAATGGTCCAAAAGCTCATTCTCTGTTCAATTTGCAGACAAGCACAACATACAGTTTTTGGTATTGTTCTTTCCACAAGACAATGGCATGGGCGCGTTGGTTAAGTCAAATGCACCTAAGCAAAGGATACGAGTTCAATCCCGCTAGCAACAACGCGATACAAAATTTTGGAAAGCAATCAATTTTGGGTTTTTGCGATCTGAATAGGCACCGTTTTTGTGATATCTTTTTTGAGAAGACTTTCCATTAAGCAATCAATTTGATCGTAGCTTTATTGTCTTTTCGATATGCTTTTGGAAGGAGAAACTTAACCTATATAAAGAGAGCATAGTCTCGTTGTTGAGACATCACTCAAGACTCACTCAAAGTTTTCAAGCTAGAGTTTGAAGGTCTTCTTGAAGAGAGAGTGTTCACACACTCTTGAGGAGGTGGAGTTTTGTTGAAGGAGAGGCTATTCTCTTGGAGCAAGAAGTCTTCTACATGGTGGTGGTAACTATCTTTTGTGAGTTAACCTTGTATTTTGTTTTTAGGGTTTCTCTACCCTAATCTCAAAATTAGGGTTGGTTGATTTACAATTTTGTTTTGTGAGAATAAGGTTAGCTTCGTTGCTCATTCACTTCACACATACTTAGATTATTTCAACATAATCTAAATTTTGTATCATCATCTTCTTGGATATTTTTCCATTAGTGAGTGCACCACTTTACATGGTTGAGTAGTACTCCCATGTTGTAATTTGGACATCTATTTTTAGTGAGTAAGCATCCAACTTACATTCCCTATCCTTGTCTCAAGATCTCTTTATTTCTATCTCTCACTTATCATCTTAATTAATTAAGTGTGTATGCTCAAAAGGTTTTAGTATTGGAACGATTCTGGGGTCCCAAATTCCAACACTTGGTATCAGAGCTTAATTGCTTGGTATCAGAGCATAATTGACATACACACTTAGTTAAGATGAGTGAGATTAGAATTGAGATTGAAGACAATTTGGATGGATCTTCTACTTATCCCACGTGGAGTTTCATGATGATGAATATTTTAGTGACAAAGGATTGATGGAGTATCGTCAATGGATCCTTAACATGACCGAAACGAGAAGGCGAAGAAGGAGCTACAACAACTTTAAGAGGTACTGGAATTACTATTACAGAACCAACTGAAGAGGAGGTAACCACTTCCACATTCAGAGTCACAGGTAGGTCTTTAGGTACAGTTCCTCCTATTGAAGATCAAGCAAGATGGGATGCTAGAGATGCTTTAGCAGTTTCATTCATAGCAATGAGTGTCAAAAAGCATATTCTACCACAGATCAGATCTTGTAGAAGTTCGAGACAAGCTTGGTTGAAGCTTGAGAATCTTTTCCAGAGCAGAAATCTAGCTACAAAAGCTCACTTGAGGAGAAAAGTAGCAAATACAAGGATGAAGGCTGGTGAGTCAATTCAAACCCACATTACAAGGCTCATTGACTTGAGAGATCAACTTCTAAATGTAGGAGTTGAGATATCAGATGAAGAACTGGTAAATACGTTGACTAATTCACTTCCTATTTCATATCAGTCTTTCATAGCCACTCTTACCCTTACCACAAGAGATAGAGAGGTTACATTTGAAGAGCTAGAGTTCTTGTTACTTCAAGATGAAGATCAATTGAAGGGAATGGAAGAGAATGAAGAAGCACTTATATCTTCATTAAAGGGTAAAAAGAAGAAGAAGGATAAGAAGGAAAAGCAATTCAAGAAGGAAAGTAGGTCCCTCTCACCTTCTACTTTAGATTCTGTTTCTACTACATCTAAAGAGAAGTCTTCTAAGAAGAAAGAAGTAATATGTTTTTACTGCAAGAAACTTGGACATTTTAAGTTAGCGTGTTATAAAAGGATTGTAGCAGAAAAGAAAAAGGCATCATGTAATGTTGTAGAAGATGATAAAAAAGGGAAATCTCAAGGTGATTCTTATGCATGTATCACCATTGAGGAACTAGCTTTTGATCAAGCAGCTTTACAAGCTCTTTCAGCAAGTCCTTGGATGTTTGCCTCAGGTGCTACAAAGCATATGACACGTTGCAGAGATGTGTTTTCTTCTCATTCCTATTCTTCAGGTAGAAGAGGTACTATTGCAGATGGCAATGATTTGGATGTTGTGCAAATAGGTACAATAACCCTAAAGTCAAGAGAAGGTGGTAATTTTCAGATTTCAGATGTTCTTTATATACCTGAAATGAAGACGAATCTGCTATCTATATCTACATTTTTAAATGATGGTTTTAAAGTTGTATTTGAGAGAGATCTTTGTAAGATCTTATCACACAAACACAACAAGTGTATTTTACAAGGTGAACATAGAGGAAATTGAGTTCATATTACAGCTACCACGAAATTGCAGATATTCATTCAGATGCGAATGGACCTATCAGAGTAAACTCTATTCAAGGTTTTAGTTATTTTGTTCTATTCATTGATGATTTTATGAGATATTCATGGATATATGGTCTTAAGTTGAATTTAGAAGTGTTTCCTATGTTCAAGAAGTTTGTAGTTATGGTTGAAAATGAAAATCAGGAAACTATCCAGATTCTTAGAAGTAATAGAGGTGAAGTTATTCTTTCACGTAATGCTTATATTGCTAAAAATAAAGTTTATGGTAAAGAAGCAAAAATTCTAGAGTTCATTAGTGAAAATGACTATGGATTTTTTAGAAAGATTCTGGATGTACATGTTCAACCATATCAAGAGGAAGTTAAAATTCCTAGGATTCAAGAAAGAGTTGAAGAAAGAGGAATTTCACAACCTTCTATAGAGTCAATTCCACATGAGACTTTAGTTCTAGAAATGGAAGAACTTAAAGTTCCAGAAAGTCCTAGTACCTCGGCAGGACAAGTTCCAAAACATGTGGAAGCTAAAGGATCAGAAAGAGTTTCACAATTATTTAAAGATACACCTACTTGGTTATATCAGACTTGGATAGATAGTGGTATAAATACTTTTACTGGAAGAACAAGGAGTTAGACTAGACAACAACAAGATCATATAAGAACAAGAAGTCAGATTAGACAATAACAACAAAGAGATCATGTAAGTTTTGCTGAAGACTTTGAGATTCATGACATTTTGGGATTTATGATAGTTGAAGATGAACCTGCATGTGTTAAAGATGCACTTAACATTCCTATTTGGAGAAAAGCTATGCAAGAAGAGACTAATTCTATTCATAAGAATCAAACTTGGCAGCGATGTGAGTTACCAGAGGGAAAGAAGGCTATAGGTGTAAAGTGGATCTTCAAAATCAAAAGGAAAGCAGATTGTACTATTGATAGGTACAAAGCAAGATTGGTTGTCAAAGGATATGAACAACAAAAAGGTATTGATTATGATGAGACATTCTCTTGATGACTGTTATTAGGTCAATACTTGCTCTAGGATCACATTTTGGTTGGCATACACATCAACTTGACATTAAGGCTGCTTTTCTTAATGGTGATTTACATGATGTGTATATTCAGTAGCCAGAAGGTTTTGATTGTTGAGACATCACTCAAGACTTAGTCAAAGATTTCAAGCTAGAGTTTGAAGGTCTTCTTGAAGAGAGAGTGTTCACACACTCTTGAGGAGGTGGCATTTTGGTGAAGGAGAGGCTATTCTCTTGGAGCAAGAAGTCTTCTACAAGGTGGTGGTAACTATCTTTTGTGAGTTAACCTTATATTTTGTTTTTAGCATTTCTCTACCCTAATCACAAAATTAGGGTTGGTTGATTTACAATTTTGTTACACTATTTTGTGAGAATAAGGTTAGCTTCGTTGCTCATACACTTCACACATACTTAGATTATTTCAACATAATCTAAATTTTGTATCATCATCTTCTTGGATATTCTTCCATTAGTGAGTGAACCACTTTCTATGGTTGAGTAGTACTCCCATGTTGTAATTTGGACATCTATTTTTAGTGAGTAAGCATCCAGCTTACGTTCCCTATCCTTGTCGCAAGATCTCTTTATTTCTATCTCTCACTTATCATCTTAATTAATTAAGTGTGTATTCTCAAAAGGTTTTAGTATTGGAACGATCCTAGGGCCCCAGATTCCAACAAATGTTTCTAATGAAACTCTATAGAAGGTATTTGCGACAGATTGTGCACCTTCTCCAAGTCTCAAAAGGTTTAGTAAATCTTGAGATTTACTCCAAACAATTCACCTATGTCTAAAACCGTACTTCTCTACAATCCACTTTGACACCTTCAACTTCTAATGCATAATTCTCTCAATCTAGAAACCGTTTATTCAAATGCTTTTAGCCATAGGTAAATTACCTTTCAACTTAAAGAATGAGTGCTTTGTTGATCAAAACATTCCACTATGGAAGGAGATCTGAC